>PISX010006256.1:0-99166 GCA_004024625.1 Mellivora capensis
AAAAAATATTATTTGTGCATACCAAATGCCCAAACGGTTTCTTTGTTGTTGTTGTTGTTGTTGTTGTTTGTTTTTTGGGTTTTTTTGGTCTCACCTATAGTAAGTGCTCAAATATATTTATTAAATATGTAGCAGAATAGAATGTTATGTGTAAAAAGTTACAGAAGAGTGGCCATGTGACCATCTGAAAACTTCAAGTGGTTTAGAATTGCTAGAATATTTGAGCTTGACTGTCAAGATTGGAGATCACTTTAAAAACTGTGCAAAGGTTGGAGGGCCTGGGTGGCTCAGTTGGTTAAGCGTCTGCCTTCGGCTCTGGTTATGATCCCAGGGTCCTGGGATCGAGCCCCACATTGGGCTCTCTGCACGGCAGGGAGCCTGCCTCCCCCTCCCTCTCTGCCTGCCTCTCTGCTACATGTGCTCTTTCTCTTTATCAAATAAATAAATAAAATCTTAAAAAAAAAAACTGTGCAAAGACTTTTCTGTCTTATAGGTCAAATGTAAGAAATAGATTTATCTTAGGTAAATAAGATAGAAAATTCCAAGGCTCATATTAAAACATGAAAAATAGGATAAACATTAGTACTTTTAAATACCAGGCATCACTCAGAAATGTAAAATGGTCACATGACATATAATAGTCTCAGCTTGTTTAGCGCTGGTCAACAAGAAATATTTAAAAGTTGAATTCATTCTCTCATAAAAAAAGAATGTCCTAAGGATAATTAAATGCCTGGCCTCATACAGAAATATGAAAAATTTTTAGGAATTTCTTTTCCTTGGAGCCCATGCAAAGAGCTAAGCCTACTCCTGTTAAATAAGTCTACTATATCCCTGCAGGACTCAAGTTAATTGTAATAACAAGCTATATATGATTTTATAATAGAAAAAAATTCCTTGGCTTCCTGTGAGGCAAAAAGACAAATAGACAAAGAAAGCTTCTCATCATGCAGACTCTCTCTCTCTTTCTCTCTCTTGCACTTTTTTCTATTATAAATTAGAAATAAAGTTTAAATCACTCAGAAGATTATTTTTTATACCCAAGAAGCCAGGCAGGAGTATAATCTATTCTGAAATTCATGAGAAAATCCTTTAAAATGTCAGACAACAGTTAAAACATTCTATGATTAGGGCATATTTTAATTTTCTTAATGTCAAAACTCTGCTGTGGGAGAAGCTTATGCACACTCATTTGATATTCACACGAGCTGATATTAAAATGGAGCCACGCTCTTAGAAGTATTGATATCAGGGATTGAGGATATTTTTAAAGGGAGACCAGTCTGACCTTCAGGAAAGACAGTGCAGAATAAGATGAACCAGAAATAAAATTATTTCGAAACAATAAACAGCATAATTTCTTTTAAGAGGAGCTGAGCAAGGATAGATAAAATTTTTCTCATGGATATTGCTCATTAAGTACATTTGCATTCAATTAAAGCGATTGACCTAGGACATGTATTAAGTGAAGGTTAGAAAAGGTGATCTTAAGTGTAAGATGTTTCTATCCATTCTAATAAAGCATGGGAACAAAGGAGGGTCATGTGAACACTTCCCAATGAATTTAGTACATTCCATATTCTATAAATATTTCTTAAGCACATGCAAAGTGCCAGGTGTTAAATATTAGGAGATTTCTTTTTTCACTGAGCATAGGTTCCATGAGTGCATTTTTGTAGGGAAACTGTACTATGTATTGTGAATATAGGAGTGAACATAGGATAGACCCTGCCCTCAAGGGTTACATTATAGTGAAAAAGACAATCACATATAAATCAGTCTTTAATTTAATGTCAAGCAGTGAACAGTGCTGTGAAAGAAAAGAAAAGCAGAATACAGGGATAAAATATGACAAGAAATTGCTCTTACTGATGGCAGCTGAGAAAGTTCTCTTGAAAGACTGGACATCGGAACAATGATGCAAGAGGTTGGAGGCATGTTATATAAATGTATAGGAGAAGAGCATTTGTGGAAGAGGGAATAGCAAGGTCAGAAACTTTGAGATGCAAAAATGCTTTGCATATTTGTGGAAAATTAGAAGCCTAGTATGGTTGTACCAGAGAGGAAAAGGAAACAGTGTGGTAGGTTTAAGATAAGTCCTAAAGACATAGTTCCATGTTGCATGGAAACTTGTAAGCCACTGGTAAGGATTTTAGAAATTATACTAATTATGAAGAAAAGGTATTGGGGGACTTTGAGTGGGACAGTACTAGAGTGATAAAATCTGATTTTACTTCAAATAGCTTCAGAGTAAACACATAATCTATTGCTTATATTCTAGTGGTTTTGACTATGAAAAAATATACTTTGGGGTTGGTGGTAACAGCAACCAAGCAGCAAGTTATATATTACCTCATATAATATGACTGACATTACCACATGTCAAGTCTTTCTTTATGAGCTTTAAGGGGCCACAGTTGGCAAAGAAATCTCAGTCTTTTGCACATACTATTTTTAATAAAGAGAAACTTTTGATCATGGCTGACCTGATGAAGGCAAAAGAAATGCAAAGACAACACACTGCATGAAAAGTGGAGAAGAAAAGAGTAGTGAAGACCTTATATACTGGACAATTAACATAATTGTCAAGATGTTAAAATAGAGTATATAAAATATAACAGAAAGAGATTAACAGGCCTATCTAGGGGTGCCTGGGTGGCTCAGTGGGTTAAAGCCTCCGCTTTCAGCTCAGGTCATGATCCCAGGGTCCTGGGATCGAGCCCTACATCGGGCTCTCTGCTCCGCGGAGAGCCTGCTTCTTCCTCTCTCTCCCTGCCTGCCTCTCTTGCGTACTTGTAATCTCTGTCTGTCAAATAAATAAATAAAATATTAAAAGAAAAAAGTGTTGCTCCCTTAAAAAAAAGGCCTATCTAATGTCATCCCTGAAAATATGTGTAATATAGATGTAGCAAATTTAGAGTACCATGGTCTGCTGAAAATAATGCACATATATCCCAATTCCTTATCTGAACCATCTCTCTTGCTGTGGTACAAACATAAAGGAAATGCTTTGGCAAGTGGCAGCCAGGCTTCCAGGCAAAATATTGGTTGAGAAATCTCAGGAAACACTAGGAACATGCTCATTTTAATGTATGAATAACAAGTTTTGGAATTCCCAGTAACTTACTTCATAGGTTAATAGCAAATAGCTCTTAGTTATACATAAATTTGCAATATAAGTAATTATAATTGACTTATAAAAATTGATAGAAGGAGGTACATTTGGGGATTATTTTGCGCCTCTACAGGAGATACTTAATTGCTATAAACTTTACTCTGAAAAATGCTACTCAACTCCAAAAAACTGGAGTAATATCTTTACATTTTGAATGGACATATTGTTTTAATGTTTGGTGATGAACATAAAAAAAGTTAGGTACTATAGATATTAGGAATATTTAAATGCAACTTCAGATTTACAGCACTATATTTTTCCATATGTAAAGTTAAAATATGATTTTGTTAAATCTTCACTCAATATATGTGGCACTAAAATTTATTGTTTTATTTGCATTGCTTTACCTTCTATGTTAAAAACCTTGATTTTTCTTTAAAATATCAAAAAATGTTGAGGTGAAAATAAATATGCTTAATCAGATCCTAGATCATATGTATTCAGGATAATGAGTTATATTTATTTGTCTGATGTTTTTTAGATATACATGTACTTTTTTTTTTTTTTCCAGTTCTTAGAAAGAACCTCAGAACTCAAATAAAAGTTTAGGTACAAGTATTCCTATTTTTGTTAAATGCAGCCCTTAATTTTTTCATGCCCTAGTCATTTGTGTTACTAATTTTACTGCATTAGAAAAACATTGAATATATTTGAGAAAGATATTGCTAGAAGGAATGTTCTGATTTTATCTTTACCTCACCTATGTGTGTAAATGGCAAATTATTGTATATATAGCAAATTTTTAGACATTAAACCAGGTGTTACATATTACATTTACTTTTTATTATATGTCCTTTATACTTTATAGTGATTACAGAAATATAACCTCCATGAAGGGATGGAATATAGATCTTGTGTTTATCCAGACGTTTCTATTGCTTTGAATAGATATCTGTTGAATAAATGGTTGAATAGTGATTATTCTTAGCACATCTAGGCTCTGTCCTTCTTATTTCCACTGCTGCTACAATAGCCACAGCCTTTTAAGTTCTGGCTTACTTTATGATCTTCCAAGGTTTGAGTCAATTTTTATATATCTTTATATATATTTTCCTTCCAGAGTTCCCTTTCCTTTTGATTCTCCTTTTGTATTATATCCATTCTCATACCTTTAAGTATTTTCTATGCATCATTGACATCCAAATTGTTAATCTGAGGCCAGACATTCCTTTAAGCTCTAAGTTTTCAGCCATAGTACTTGCTTGATATCTCCACTCATATATTTCTTAGGCATCACAAATTTACTATGGCTAAATCAAAATATTTGCATCTAACCACACAAAATGTTTCTCATCTATTCTTCCTTATCTTGGGGCTCAAACTGGAAATGTAGAAGTCTCTTTTGATGCTTATATATCCATCATCTCATATGTCCAATATATCAGCAGGTCCTTTTGGCTACTTGCCAAAGTATTTTGAATTAATGCATGTTTTATATTTGTACTATGGTCTTTTTATCCAAGCCGCCATCATATGTCATGTCAATCACCATAATATACCCCTAAGTTATTCACTTTTCCTCTATGTTCTCATTTCTCTATTGAAAGAAATGAGAATATACCACCCCAAAGTATGCCTCTTTGATACAAAAAGTATTTTGAGCTGAAGGCAAGTAAGAAGCAGTGAATGCAGCAAAACCTTCCCCTTTTTTGTTTAAAGGTAGAAAATAAATTCTCTTTTTACTAGAGAGAGACTTATCATCCCAACGAGGATACCAAAGGCATTTGCAAACAAACCCTATCTTCCTAGTTAAGGAAGAGGACTACCTAGTTGGACAACCCAGAGCTCAAACCCCTATGTCTTGTCAATTCTTCATAAATTTATTGTTTAGTGTGTTAAAGGTATAAAAGCTTCCTGCTATTGTCACTTCTATGGGTCTTCATTCTCTTGTGAAGGCTCCCATGTATGTGGATTTTTTTTTTTAAATCTGTATGCTTCTCTCCTGTTAATCTTTGTCAGTATAATTTTCATAAATATCCAGTGACCCTAAGAAAGTTGAAAAAAATATTTTCCTCCCCTATACTATTTAATGAATAATATGATGATTTTTAATTATTAGCACTGCACATTTAAGGTGTACAATTTGCTGATTCAACATGAAACCATCCATGAAACCACCCCCAAAATCAAGAAAATAAACATACCCTTTAGCTCCAAAAGTTCCCTTTATAAATCCTCATTCCTGTTCTGCCTTCCTCTGCTTTTGCTCCACCCCTAGTCAACTACTAATCTGTCTTCTATCTCTTAAGGTCATAAATTGATTCATAAATAGAATAAGTGAATTAGAGTATGTACTTTCACCTGTGTTTTTTTCACAATGTATAATAATTGTGAAATTTCTCCATGTTGTTGCATAGATCTATAGTTGCAGTTGTTTTTAAAGGAACACTTTATTACTTTCTTATTTAAAGACTTTCCATTATTTTCTTGTTCATAGTGGATATTTGAGCTATTTATGGCTGTCACATTTGTTTGAACATCCTTTTGGTGTCCATAGAATTCCCTACTTTGTGAGTTATATTTTTTTCTATTTGCTGTTGTAACACATGAGCACAATGTGCTTATTGCTTGAAGTAACATAAATTTATTCTCTTACTGTTTTGGAGGTCGGAAATTTATAATGGGTCTTCAGAGCGGCATTCTTATTGGAAGAATAGGAGTAGGAATCTATTCCCTTGCCTTTTCTAGCTTTTAAAAGACTGCCGTATTTTTCTTTCTTTCTTTCTCTCTTTCTTTTTTTTTTAAAGATTTTATTTATTTATTTGACAGAGAGAGACACAGCAAGAGAGGGAATACTAGCAGGGGGCGTGGGAGAGGGAGAAGCAGGCTTCTAGTTGAGCGGGGAGCTGGATGTGGAGCTTGATCCCAGGATCCTGGGATCATGATGTTTAACAACTGAACCACCCAAACACCCCCAGAAAGCCCACTGTATTTCTCGGCTTGTGGCTCCTTCCTCCACCTTCAAAGGCAGGAATATAGTGTTATCTTTCCTTTCTGAATTCTCCTTCTCTCAGTTTCTCTGTGTGTGTGTGTGTGTGTGTGTGTGAGAGAGAGAGAGAGAGAGAGAGAGACTTGCAATTGTAAAGTTCTTTGGCATTCCAAAACATATCCACAGATTCTGGGAATTAGAATATGAATATTCTTGGCAGGTCCATTATTTAGCTCATACATGAATCCCCTCATCTTAAAGTACAATTAAAATTCATTCTTCTAAGCCTTGTTATGGCTAGAGTGTCGGCATGTTTTTTAGGTTACACAATCGAATCATTCAGACAAAAATCATAATTTGAAGAGAGGAACGTGAGGTAAATTTATCTTTTATCACACATGATGGGATATATTTTTAAATTCTAAGAGGTAACAGTTGTGAAACTTCTAGATCCCAGTCCTGAACAATATCAGTGGTCATTTCCTTGTCTATAGAAAATGACCCACCAGTGTCAGAAGGTGGTAACGGTAAATTTTTTGTTACAGTAAATCCATATATTGTGATGTGGCATTTTTTTCCTAGGAAACTCTACTCCACTCAGTTATTCTATGAGCTATCTAGAAACTTAATTCATTACTTCCCAGAGTGAATTAGTGACATATTAGAAATACAGACCTTTTTTTCCAACTAAAAAACTCTTACTGCTATAGAAATTGGTACTTAAAGTGGTTTCTAATCAAATAGCCTAAAGAATATGGGAATCTAGAATTGATTATCAGGTCTTTTTGGGTTCCAGAGCAGTGAGATGGTGGCTATAATTTAAAAAATTTGATTTCCATCAGCCTATAGAATGAAATGCTATAATACTTAATTCAAGTAGTTCCTGGCTTATCTGGAAAGGAGTATACATTGAAGGAAAATCTTTTTTTTTTTTAAATTTATTTATTTGTCAGAGAGAGAGGGAGAGCGAGCGAGCACAGGCAGACAGAGTGGCAGGCAGAGGCAGAGGGAGAAGCAGGCTCCCTGTCAAACAGGGAGCTGAAGGAAAAGCTTTTGAAGCAGTATCATTAGCATGAAGAATATAAGGACTATGGAGATTTGTGTATAGCTTAAAGATTGAAAGTTATGAGCTCAATGTCCAAAATCCTAGCATCAGGAACTGTCAGAGAATAAGAATTTTCTAAAATTAGTGTAAAAGAATCTCAACTAGGATCGAAAAGGTGACATGGTCAAAAGTTAACCTGAAAATGTTCCATGTTTTATTTTTTAATTAGTCATGACTTGAATTCAGACTCATCAAATTTCACTGTGAAAGAGAAAGCATTAGTAGGAAATGAGTGGGCCCTCTGATTTGTAATGGGGGCATGGGAGTGTTCAGTTCACCCAGAGTACTTTAACTCCCCAGACCTCCCTGATTCTCCTTTGCAGCAAAAACAACATCTCTTTCCCTTACTGATGATGCTGATTCTCCTTTGCCTAATGACCCTAATGACATCCCATGATATAGTTACTCTCCTTAGAAAGCCACCTCTTACTTCCCACCCCGATGCCTTTTATTAACCTCATAACTAGAGATAATTGCCTACATAACCCATGAGGCCAATTATTAAGTCAAATCTTAGAGGAAAAAGGCTTACACATGGAAAGAATTATGAGATTTTACAGCAATCAGAAAATACGTACCTATGAATAGATTCAGAAGACCAGAGGGGGGAAAATAATTTAATTTTGATTCAGGTTAAATTTAGCCATAAGGGTACATTTACCAGACATCTCAGAATCGATGTTTAAACTCAAGGAGCTCATCATAGTTCTTTTCTTTTTTTCTCAGTATTTTGAATTAAGCATAGATTTTTTGGTAACCTACGAAAAACAAAGTTGATATATTAGAAATCTTGTGATATAATGTAAATGAAGGTATGCAAAGCTTTAAGGAGCCAGGTGGTTAGAATAGATTTATCTTATGCATCTGCCCAACTACCCATTAATCCTAATTCTATTCCTAGTAGTGTGTCAGAGGAGCCTTTATCAGGATATTGAAAAAGACTTCATTGGGGCTAGGGCAAACATCTCTGAAAAACATAATGACTACATTCAGTAGGCCAGGAATGTTGGTGTGAGACTGTGTCACTTAAATGGGCTCTCATTGTGGGAGTAACCATGGGACAGTACTCAAAAAAGGACAATCTCCATGTGGTTCCATAGCAGATTGTGAGCCTGCAAAGTTAGTGCACATAAACTAACAATTTTCTTCTATCATTTATGTATTTGAAACTTTAACATCATTTACTCTATGTTAAGTATTATATGAAGTGTTAGAATAGTGTTTTGGAAAGCAGTATGCATGTTCTCTGCCCTTGTTTATATTCTAAGACAATAAATTGAAGCAGACATTATAATTAACCAAATCTATTGTATCAAAAATCATCACTATACATTATAATAATGTGCACATTTCTTTGCTCTAGGATTTATCTTTGCATTCTTAATAGAACATCAACATATTACAATGAAAATAATTGTCATTAAGTTATGGTATATATCACATACTAATAATCTGCATTTGACTTAAACAATATTTACTACCAATTATGAGAAGGGATGGTAAAGAGAAAAATACAAATTTCAGGAAAGGTTTCTAAGGTATAGGTAATACTGTGAAGTTTGAAAGGATGATAAAAGGCAGGTGTTTTGTGGATTGAGAATAATATCATGCTTGAGATTATTTTCTTTTGGAAAGTAATACCAGGAGTAAGAAAAGTATGGAAGACTATGAAGAATGAAGGCTGCAAGTAGAGAAAACCAATACAAAGATATATGAAAGAGCTGGTCACTGCTTGGGGGGCCATGGATTCAATTCAATTCAGATCTTTCAAGGCAACTGGGCATGAACCTCAAAATCTTCTGCACAAAGAAAGAAGTCCCTATCCCCTTTTTTCAGGGGTTGCTTATGGGTGTTAGTTCCATTACACTTCCAGGTTTGCTCTTGCAGGAGGAAGAAGCTGGTTTCCTTTGGTACCCAGGAGTAGCATTTCCAAGAAAGTTATTGGTCTCTGATCTTGTCTCAATTTAGACTTCCCATAATTGTAATTCCAATGATTGTATGCTCCAGGGTACTGGTCTGGGAGAGTGGGGCATTGATTTCTGTCTTTTTCTCAGTCTCAGGAATGTTCTTAAAATTATGCAGTATTCACTCAGCTGATTTTTCTTGAGTGAAAAATTAATCTAGATGCCATTAGAGTAAAATATACTTAGAAATGCATTTCTGTTTGAATATAAAACTGGTAATTAGAGAACTTTGCATATAAAAAAGAAAACTCTTCACCTGAAATAACCCACTGCCTGCTGTTCATTTGCATATCTTCACTTTAACAGTTAGATTCAAGCAGTCAGAATATGTTAATAGCTGCACCCATTTCATATCCTAATGCAGGAAATCCAATAGCTCAATGATAGGCATATATGCCCCTTAAAGAGAATCTCTAAAATTACTTGGCAAAGGAAAAATATTTCTTGCAGCTCTACACAAGTTCTCAGGAAGCCCTTTCAGGAGCTCCAGTGAACAGTCCATCAGCACCAGTTTCAAGCTGCAGAAATGGCATCTTTCCACCACAGGCACTATGTAATCTGAATTTTAATCACCTCCTTTTCTTACCATGTCTAATCCTTTCTCTATCCATTCTCAAACAGCCGATCAATTTAGCTTTACCTTATAAAGAAATCTGTTACATAAGTTCTATTCTGATATAGAAAAAGAAATCTTGTGGCAGCTAATGAAATGTTCTCGATTCAAATTAGGAAGTAGAAATCTAAAACTTAAATAACCTCATATGACTCCCTGTTATTGTACTAAATCTCTATTTAATCTCATCCTCCAGAGTGCCTAAGCATTACCCAAGGCATTGTTCAAAATGAAGGTCTCCACACACCCCAAAAATGTAAATTTAGTCAGTGCAGGTGTGACCTGCGTTTCAGTGTTTTTAACAATCGCAAAGGTGCTTTTGATACCATTTTGAGAAATCTGACTTTATACTGACAAAATACCCGACCTGTATAGGCTATGTGTCAGTAGTAGAGGGGAGTTATATATCTATAGTAAATGTAAATAAAATATTCTCCTATATCCTGATGACTTCCTTCTCCCCATTTACCAAACAGATATAGACAACATGAGAACATAGTAACTGCCAGTTGTAACTTGGAACATTGTATCCCAAATACAAAGTGTTAGCAGAAGCTGCCAAATGCTTAACACCTGCGTGGTTATTTGGGGCAGTATATCATGAAGTCAGTGCATGAAATTTCTCATTGGCCCAGAAGGAAATACTGTCAGTCTGTTAAGATCAGCTTTCCATATCACTTGGATGTAATCATCCCCAAATATGAAAACTCAGTGCATGCATTCACAGTATGTACATAATATTTCATATATGATTAACCCAAACTCTATTTTGTGTTTGTGTTTTACTTGCTTATTCATTTCTACATCTGCAGTTCCTGCACCTATAAAATACTCAGTCAATGTTTGTAGTTGAATAAATATATGTTCATAAATATATTTCTGGAAACTACAATATTTACCTGATTTACTCAGATCCAAATGGTATCTTTCTTTACTTTCTTATTTTGTATGTCACAACCATTTGTATTAGAAGCCTATTTTGATGGGGCTGGTGGCAGCATTTCAAACTGAAGATCCCTGCTCAGTGAGATAGTTTTAACACCTCGTTTCTGGAACAGTATTTTGGAAAACTTCCCAGTTCTACCTCCAAAACAGGTGGGATTGGGAAAAGATGCCTCTGTCAACAGGGCTCTATAACTACTTCAGTTTCTGTTAAGTAGTCCATCGGCGCATCTACTTTCCCTTCTTAGCTATTCAATATCCAAGCACCCGGCTGTTGGCTGTTGGCTGATGAACAGCTCGCTTTTAGTGCAAGCAGCAGTCCAGACAGAACACGCATGTCTCAGCGGCCTACACAGTGGAGAAGCGCAGGGCAACTATTCTCTATAAGAGGAATAATTAGTGGCAATCATTTAAAAGGGTCAAACTTAATCCAAGTGAAAGAAGGAGCATCCCATTGCGTTCAAATCCATAATTTAAAGAAAGTCAGGATCACTTTTTTTTTTTTTTTTTAAGATTTTATTTATTTGACAGAGATCACAAGTAGGCAGAGAGACAGGCAGAGAGAGAAATGGAAGCAGGCTCCCTGCTGAGCAGAGAGCCCTATGGGGGGCTACATCCCAGGACCCTGAGATCCTGAGCCGAAGGCAGAGGCTTTAACCCACTGAGCCACCCAGGAGCCCCAGTCAAGATCACTTTTTTAAAGAATGTTTCACCTCTGTCTGGTTGAAGGTGGTTTAATCACTGGAAACATAAACCTGGCTCATAATGGCCAGCATGTCAAATACACAGAAATCATTATTAGACCGAGCATTTTGATTTAGATGGCTAAATGGGCTATGTTTTACTGATCAGCCTTTCAGTATGAGTTCAATAAAACACTCATGTGACAGAGTTTCCCAAATAAAGGACATTGGTATTTCAGTATATTAATACTGGTTTAATAAAAACACATTTGCTATAGTTGTATCTCAATTGTTTTCTAGCAATGGAATAAAAAATATGTTTTAGAGATGTTGATATGTCTAAGAAATAATTAGAAGAGCACCTGGACACTCTGTTTTTTTTTAGGTTTACTTATTCCCTTTTTGTCTACATTTTGCTCCCTTTCCCCATTTATTATAGATTTATTATATATGTTGCATGAAATTAGAAACTAAATTAAAATTAAAAAGTACTTTAAGTACAGACTTCTTACTCATTTTGCTTTTCTAAAAAGATAGCATTTAACATGTATTGTAGGATTGACCTTTGAGAAAGTGATACTAAGAAATTTTTCTTAGTATCAAATCAGCTTCAGCATGTACACTGAGAAATTTAGGGAATTATTTTAAAAATAGAAATAATAAAGTTGCACATTTCTGAAAGTGATTTATCTTTCTTTTTGCTTTGTCTTGGTGAAACCATTCTGCTTTTTTAAATTCAGAGTTTATATAATTTAAAGTAATTATAATAATGTTGATGTGATGTAAGTTATGTGTGCTAATATTTTTGACAATTTCTAGACAAATGGCCAAATTTCATAAAATTATTTTTCTGTTTTAATTCTAGAAATTAATTGAAAGAATTATGCTAAAATATTCCAATATAAGTTGAAATAAAATGGAAAAGTAAATAGATTTTTTAAAAGAACATTTCTATGTAAGTTGATATTAAGAAATAATATCATTTCACCAGTCAACACTTTTATAATGCTGAGATATAAAAGAGACTTGTTATCTATAAGGAGGCAGATGCTTCTGAATTAATTCATGTATGTAACTGTGAATTTTCTCTTTAGGTGAAATAAAATTTATCATACTAGGTATAAGGCAGAAATATTTAAAAAACCCTATGTAATTTTTTAGGCTTTTATAAATTAAGAGCAAGGAAAGGCAGGAATTACTCTTAATTAAGCATTCTTGTTGAAGAGTTATTTTTGTTCTATCAAAGATATCAGTGTTCTTAGTATTATTTTAATAAATTATATTTAGGTAAAAATAAAAGAATTTGGATGATAAGTAAAATGTGTTTAGGAAATTTAATATCTATTGAATAAAATATCACACAGAATATTAGAACTACACAAATTAGAAACTGCTGTACAAACTAATACTAATGTGCTCTGTATTGTGGTAGAACGAACATAGTATTCCCTATTCATAATTTATAATCTACTTGGAGAGATAGGATAAATTAAAAATAAATTAAAATTGTGTATTCAAGTAACTGCATTTTTTGATACAGAGTAGCACTGTGCTAGCATACCATATTCTACTACTATAAGCTAGTATATTTCTTCTTGGTGAAGAATCTGATCTCTAAGTAAAAGGCTGACAAGTAGGAATGCTAAGCAATGGCTTTACAGAGGAAATGGATTCTGGAGGATTGTTGGTATTGGAATACAGAAACGAGGGCATCTCAGAGATAGGATAGAGTGCAAAGTATGTGGGGAGGGGCGCCTGGGTGGCTCAGTGGTTTAGCCTCTGCCTTCAGCTCAGGTCATGATTCCGGGTCCTGGGATCAAGCCCCACATTGGGCTCTCTGCTCAGCAGGGAGCCTGCTTCCTTGCCTCTCTGCCTACTTGTGATCTCTCTCTGTCAAATAAATAAATAAAATCTTAAAAAAAAAAAGTATGTGGGGGAAAGGTTACTAGGATTATAGAAATAAGAAGACATGACTATGTGTATCTAACTACTTCTTTATTCTAAAGGTTCTTTTAGATATAAGATATGGAGTCAACCTGGAAGAAACCCGACAATATAGATTCTAAGAACTGAGAAAACGAAGATGTTTTCACGGACAGTATTTCAGAATAGGAGGGTGACTTCTTTCACTTTGTTTCATGAAACACTGGTTGAGTTAGAATGAGCCTTGGAATGCTGCCAAATTTGCTATGTGAATTCCTATCATTAGTTATGAAAACACCAATAATCTGAAATTGCTGTCAATTTACCCTCTGACTGCACCACCCAGTTCTAAATGTTCTTTCCATCTGAAGTTAAAATTAAGACAACAGCATGAAAATTATAAGGAGTATCTTCTGTTTCCTTCTTTCAATTCATCTTCGTCCAGTAGCAGACTATTTTCTTTAAGCTTCTAAACTTAAAGATATCACTATCTCCATATACTAACATTGTTAATGAAATAAAATGCTCCCCTTCTTCTTTTTTATGTAGACCATTTTATTCCTATACTGCTTTATCTTCATTTTTTTTTCTATCTGAATCCTCTTTCAAAACATTAAACCAATTATTTCTTTCTCAAAATGTCATTTTATGGTTCTGAGAATTCACAAACTGTTGAAAATCAAAAAGTAAGAGAGTGGGAAATTAAGGGAGAAAAGCTAAAAGAATGAACCCATTTTTTCCCTCTCTGCCATTCATTTTATTTATTTATTTTTAAAAATGATTTTATTTATTTATTTGACAGATAGAGATCACAAGTAGGCAGAGAGGCAGGCAGAGACAGGAAGGGAAGCAGGCTCCCCACTGAGCAGAGAGCCTGATGTGGGGTTTGATACAGGGCTTGATCCCAGGACCTTGAGATCATGACCTGAGCTGAAGGCAGAAGCTTTAACCCACCTAGCCACCCAGGCACCCCTCTGTCATTCATTTTAATAAGAAGTCAAAAGCATTTACTGTAGCTAACCAGGCAGTTCTTAAATATAGCAACCCAAATTAGAGGTACTAAGAAAGATAACCAGAGAAATTTTAGTTGAAATCTTTATATTCTTCTAACACTTAAGTTAAACACACTTTACTAAATGTGTCTGTCTTATTCAGATATACAAAACAATTTTCTAAAACTGCAAAAAGAAAGTGAAGTATCCCTCATTAAAATTATCTGTCATTCTATTTAACAAAAGTAAAAGAAAAATTCTCAGATTTCTAGAGCTGGAAGAAATAGAAGAGATTACCTGGTCAATCTTGAATTATAGGTTTAAAAAAAAAAAGCCTAGAGTAAGTATTCGTATCTTTTCCAAGAAAATTCATGCAATACAAAGCTTAAAATTAGAAAAAATTATGTAACTATATCCTATATATCAATATCTATCTATCTATCTATCTTTCTATCATCTATCATCTCTATTATCTCTATTCTTCTGTATCATCTATCCATCTATTGAATCCACATTTTCATTTTAGTGCTTTTTCTAATATATCCAAACTCAGTTTTTATCCAAACTAATATAGTTAATCTAATATAAAATATCTTACACATATACAAAGAAGGAAGAAGAAGGAGTAGAAAGAGGAAAAGGGGAAGAGGAGTAGGAAACAGAGGAGGAGAGAGGGAAGGAAGAAAGGAAGAGAGAAAGGAAAGAATGAAGAAAGATGGGTAGGAAGGAAGAAGGGAAAAGGAAGTAAGCAAAGGAGAAGGAAAAGTGAATGAAATAAAGGGAAGGGAGTTTTAAAAATCCCTTAAGTGTTCTAAGGAAATGTGAGAAAAATTCTGCTATATTTGCTTAGTATGAAGAGTTTTTTGAAATCTCATTTCCAGTGAAAATGTTTAATACAGAGAAGTATCTGGTGGGGGGGCAAGTCTTCATTACATCTCTACATATATTGTTATAACATTTGCACTAGAATATGTTTTTAAGGATATTTGTGTAATATCCGTCTTGTTTACTCTGCATCTCCCCTTATGGGACTTGGGCCAGCAAGGTGAACCAATGAGAACATAACTCATGCTATTTGTTATGTCATAGGTAATAGCCCTTTGTCTCTAACCCAGAAATTTCATGTCCTCTGGCATCATCTATGACACTGTAACAGGGTACATTTGTAGCTTGCAAGTATGGCAAAACCTCAAACCCTTTATAGTTTCTGACTGAGAACTGCTTCTCTTTTGGGGAAGGTTTTAGTGAGGATCTTGTAGAGATGCAATAGGGATATTAGATAAGTTGCCATTGTCCTTTTTAATGAAATGAAACATTAATTTACTGTGCAGTCCAATGTGGCCAAATAACTTTATTATTCATTTGATGAATGACATGATAGATGGTGGATTCTTGAGCAAAAATAAAGCATACCTGTAAGGAGAATGTCATGTACTTTACCCAGATGATGGGCAAGCTTGGTTTTTGATGTTCCTGGGGTTGAGGGGAGAATTTCATCCTCCAAATTTTTCAATCTCTGCCATTTATTAGCACTAAAGTTGTTCTATAATCTAGCATCCAGTTGAGAGTAATTGGTAGCTGGTTTGATTGAACCTGCTGTCACCCATGTACCTGCTTTTTACAGCAAGACTGCAGATGTTAGAATATTATTTGTCAAGCACACAGTGAGATAAAGAATCTGGAGATGCTATTTTTTCATGCCACAAAAATTAGAGAGGATATGCTGAAAAGATAATATACTGTACAGCTGGGTCAATCTTCCAGGCCAAAATGGAATGTCAAAGTGTCAGTTGTGATAATTATAAGATACATTATGATTAAATGGACTTCCATCTGGAGCTCTGGCAGAAGAATTATGCCTTGAGAAATTATGCCTTGAGAGATATAACTCAAAAGGCTGATGGCACTTGGTACTGAGTAACCCCTGAACACACTCAATTGGCTATATAGCAGAATTCAGATTGATGGTCACTGACCAAATTTGGCACTCTGCTGAGATATTGCTATGATAGGCATTTCTTAATCAACTGTTAAAAAAATAACATAGGGTCTTCCAGATAAGGTTAATAACTGAGAGAGTTTAAAACTTAGGATGTGTACTTTTAATTTAATATTTAACTTATTCCTAAACAAATTTTCTTTCTACTCCCTCAGCTAGAGGCATCACTATTTCTTCCCCCAAAAGCAGGAATTATATTCATGTTTAAATAATCTCAACAATTACAGTAATTCTTTCAAATAAAATATTCATATTTCTTATCTTGAAATGACACTGATGTGATCTGTAGGTGATCCTGCCTCCTCTAACAACTAAATATCATCCTAATTAAATTTGTACTCAGAGTTTGTGACAATTTTTAAAACTTTAATGTATAATTTCACTTAGTCAATAATATGTACTATGCATATACCAGTTCCAAAATATTTTATTGAACATGACACACAAGGAAGAAATTTTATGGATGCTTATATTAAAATGCTTACAGACAAGTTTGGGATACATAATATATGTGTTTGAAAAGGAGCGCTCAAATGTGGCTAGAGAACAAGATAATTAGGGGTATATTAGATTTCAAATTATAGTATTGAATATATACTGAATATTATCTGTAGTAGTTCATTGAGAAGTGTATGAAGAATGAAATGATAACTTAAATACAAACCTTAAAACCATATGAATAGTCATGACTTTCTTCTCTGAAAGGTATTGTTACATATGATTTTCTTGACTGGAAGACTTTATTTTAGATATAAATTTAAAGATTATTTATTTATCTATTTATTTAGATATAAATTTAATTTATATATAAACTTAAATTTATATATTTAAATTTAGATATAAATTTAAAGATTATTTATTTATCTATTTATTAGAGAGAGAGCAAGAATGACAGAGATTACGGAGGGAGAAGTAGACTCTCCACTGAGCAGAGAGCCAGATATGGGACTTGATCTCAGGACCCCAAGATCATGACCTGAGCTGAAGGCAGATGCCCACCTGGCTGAGCCACCCAGGTGCCCCTAGATATAACTTTTAAATATGCAAAGATATTGCATTAAAAGATAACCTGCACATAGAATTTTAGAAGTCACTAGACTTAACAGTTGCATCAACATGACTGTCATTTATTGAAAAGGTAAATACTTATTTACATTAATTTCTACTCTTCTCACTAAAGACTTGTGCTAAAAAGAAAACAAATTGCTCTGGCCTTTGGTAGTCTCATAGAAAATTATAAAAGTATTAAACATATAATTAATATATCTCTTTTCCTTCTGATTACTGGATAAATTTGTATCCAAGCCTGCCTATTTCTAACAGCTTATATAAAATTTTGTTAAAATTAAAATATAACGCCAACCTGCTACATCTCACTGCAAGAATTTTTAAAAAATCTCATTTTTTTCAGTTTTATTGAGGTATAATTGTCAAAATTCGGAGATATTTAAAGTGAACATCTTAATTTGATAAAAGTATACATTTTGCAAGGATTCTCCCATGTAATTAAGTAACACACCCATCACCTCACATATTTATCTTTTTTTTATTTTTGGTGAGAACATTTATGTTCTACTTTCTTAGCAAATTTTAATTGTACAGTACAGTTTTAGCAACTATAGTTACCATAATATAAATTAAATCTTTAGACCTGATTCATCTTATAACTTAAAGTTTGTATCCTTTGACTAACCTCTCCCTAATTCCCCTACTCTCAGCTCATGGCAACCACTTTTCTACTCTGTTACTATGATTTTGACTTTTTTTTTTTTATAGTTTCACATTTAGGTGATACCATGTAGTATTTGTCTTTCTCTGTCTGGGTTATTTCATTCAGTATAATGCCTTCAAAATCCACCCATGTTATTGCAAATGGCAGGAATTTCTTCTTTCTTGTAGCTAAATAATATTCCTTTGCATGTACATATCTCATATCTTCTTTTTCTATTCATCCATTGATTTTTAAGTTTTTCTGTACCTTGACTATCATAAACAATGCTACAATGAACCTGGGAGTACAGATATACTTTCAAGATAATGGATTTGTTTCCCTTGGATATATACCCAGAAGTGGAATTGCTGAATCATATAGCAGTACTATTGATCAACTGATTGATTGAGAAAACTTCATACTATTTTCCATAATGACTACAGCAGTTTACATTTCTACCCACAGTGCATGAGCCTTTTTTTCTCCACATCCTTGCCAACATATGTTATCACTTGTCTTTTGGGTGATATTCATTCAAACAGGTGTGAAGTGTGACTTTGATGTGCATAAAATCTCATTTGTAATAAGTTAACATACTAATTTTCTTTCTGGATGTTTGTATTTTCTTCTCTATCTCTTCATTACTTAAATTAGAGATTGGGATTTGATTTTTACTAATTGTAGCATCTTGCTTTTTTTTCTTTTCTTTTTCTTCTTGCATATTGTATTCTACTTGAAGGATGTAGGATTCCATTGATAGATGAAAATTGCATAAAATATAGCAAAGGATTGGTGTATTTTGGGTGCCTGGGTGGTTCAGTGGGTTAAAGCCTCTGCCTTGGCTCAGGTCATGATCCCAGGGTCCTGGGATGGAGCCTCGAATAGGGCTCTCTGCTCAGCAGAGAGCCCTATTCCTCCTCTTTCTCTCTCTCTGCCTGCCTCTCTGCCTACTTGTGATCTCTGTCTGTCAAATAAATAAATAAATTTTTTTAAAAAATGATTGGTGTATTTTTAAATGGTTCTTAAGCATCTTCGGTAGGTCTATTTATTAAAAGGTACATTTTCCTATCCTTTATGTTAAATTTTCACCTTGTTCTCTTGAATTTAGCTCTCTTTGCTGATTTTCTAAAGCTCCTAAAGCTCGTAAGAAATGCTGGCAATATGGAAATGAGGTCTGGCAGAGGGGTGTTGAGATCTCCTGCTACTCAGAGTTGTAAAATAGATAAGGCCATGAAACAAAATGTCCTTCTGGGTATTGGCAATTGTAGTGCAACTTTTATTGCAGTTATTAGCCTCTAAGTACAAAGACTATTTTGTGGTTGTGCAGCTGTTCCAACAGATTGTCTTCTTCAGTGAAATACAAGAAGTGATAGGAAGTTGGTATTTGTAAGTGAAATCTGATTTTAATTATTTCTTAATTAAGAAAATGTTGTTTCATGATACGAAAGCACAATACAAGAAAATAGAATCAAATGGCTGAAGATATTTAAAAAGAATAAAAAAGAACAACAGAGCAACACAATATGAAATAAAATTTAGAAAGTACATGTCAGTGAAGATAAAGAACAGTGAGAGATTTAAAGAGAGACCTGACAGAAGATAAGTTATATCAGGTGCAAAAACTCATCATTTTGTTTTATTGCTTTTCTGACATTAATTATAAATGACAGGTGACCTGTCAGCTAAGCACAGTGTGTTCATAGAGACTATAAGAAAGTTTAATATCCTCCAATAATTCGACTGGGAACAAAGCACACAATTCAAGTTAATTTTAGCAAGACTATATTACAAATAATGGTGTTAACAGTAATCAACTATTCAAAACATTTTACAAACATTTGCTAATTAATCCTTGCACTGTTGATAAATAATGTTTTCCTTTACCAAGGCACAGAATGAAACAATTCATATTACTAAATCTGTAGTTTCCGAATTTTGGGTAGTACTAAAGCTTTCCTCTTGTTTTCTCCACATCTTCATAGCATAAAAAACACACATATTTGGAATCCAAAAATATAAATAAATAATTCAATGATTTTTCTCATCACAGAAGGTTACTTTATAAAACCAAGTATAAAACTAGGGAGCAAAAGCTGCAGTCTATAAACTTTCAGCTCCCATCTCTTCATCTCCTGACCTTCCAAAATCCAAATTTGATGGTTTCTTAATCAGGTAATTTACTAGAACTCTATCATTCCTTCTCTATGTGTAATTTTGTCTTTATTTCAGATTATTTAATTGTCATATGTTTTCTCTATTAGAAAGCACAGTCTATGAAAAGACCATGTTTATTTTGTTCAGCACATAGTAGGAATCAAATATTTATTAAAGAAATAACTTACCTGGAGACAAATGCAAATATTACCCTTTATGCAAGAGGAGATTCTCATGTGTACTAAAACAGAAAATGTACTTTTTTAATGTGTTTACACTCAAAGTACTTAGTAAATATGCATATGTGCATATATTTCAAAATTAATATGAGTAGAAAAGAGCAAAATGACTTAAACATATTTTTAAAGCCTCCCTTCATTCTTCTATTCTAAAACAAATAATTTGAACAAAATTAAATATATTATTTTGCTCCTTAATCCTCAGCTGGAAGAGAAGGTGCTCAATTTTGAAAAGAAACGTCAAATATCATAGAGTAACAATAGCTACCATGTATTGTGCCCTTATTAAATGTCATTAAACCTTCATAATGGCAAACACAAAAAGTGGGTATTACTAGCATGCCTATTTTACACTAAGAGAACTGGGGAGCTAGTCAGTTATAAAGATGTTTGTTTTTGCTAGGGAGTATACCTTTTACAATACATTGTCTGAAGCTCCTGTAGCATTATTATTATTATCATCATCCCCATAATTATTATTATTATAAATAATTTTAGAAGAAATCTCCCATCTCTATTGATAGGAGATTGCCAACAGATATAAGAAAGAGAATTGACAGCTCTAGGTCTGACAGTTGGGAGAGAACGATATTTACCAAAAGTCCAAAGTGCTGGTCATTTTAGTGATTATTCACAGCCATGATAATAAGTAAAATCTGACCGAAGATGTATACAGTGTGTCTGTAGAGCTGTAGACATGTAAATAGGATCAAAGTTCCTTAAATACTTATCCCAAATATTTGAAGAAAGAGAACTACACAAGAAGGAATTACTGATATGCTCTCCTAGCTCTGGAGCCTGATCTTTAAAAGGCAGCACTATATAGTTTGGTATATGACTAATATTTTAAGTGTTTGCTTTTCAGTGAGGACAAATATTCCATATTTTATCAATATCTACATCACAATCAATGTTCCCAATACCTACACATCTGTTAGCATCAAATATCACCTCCCATATCCCTAAAGATGTCTACAAGTATAACTTCATTATTCCTTAGACACCATCACTACATTATGTTTCTTTCTAAAAAGTCAGATTCAGTCCAATTGTTTTTATATAGATATCAGTAATCTGTCCCTTGATTGTGTAACCTATGGGCTTCTGTAAGGTCACAGCCAAACTTCTCTGCTTTTAATCTCTGGTGAACACACTGCCATCCCCAACCTCTGTAGATGATGTTTTGGAAATCCCAGTATCACAATTCTTTTCTTTCTCCCAGAAACTTGCTTTCCCCACTCTTGAAGGTGAAGTCGAGCCTCTGAATGTAGTATTACAGTAAGCAGTATGTAGTAAGCAGTGATGGCTAATGTGGTATTCTTACCTGTTAAACAGTGGCCCAACCAACATATACTGGTGTGGTTTGTAAAAAAAAAAAAATCATGAAACTTTGAAATAACTCAAAGAGGACTAAAATACAATACAATATCAATGTAATTATGATGTTCAACTGCTGAGAAAGTTAATGGCTCCTTAATTATGTTTGGAACATAAATAGGAATTACTAAGGAAGAAATCCTTTCTTTAGAAGCACATGAGGTAAGATGTTGAGACAGTGGAGAGAACCAGAACACTCATGTTTGCGGGGGGTTGTTATTTCATAAATTACCCTTGGGTTGAGATTTTAAAACTGATGGACACAGAAGGATATTGAGACTTTGAGCTTCCTTGCAATATGTAAAGATGAAAATCCTTCCCTGATTTAAAAACAACAAAACAAAAAAAATCCCCAAAACAAACAAACAAAAAGCAAAAAAAAAAAGAAAAAGAAAGGAAACCAGTCTATATTGTCTGACTTTATTTTGTACTTCTCTCCTTCATGTCAACTACCTTACACCAAACTATAGTATTTTCTCTTCTTATAGCAATAGTAAAATAGTAGTAGTGTAGTAATAGTGATATAGTAATATGGTAATAGTAAATGGTAACACAGTAATATAGTAATAGTAAAATATGCAGAAGAAGAATAAGGAAAGATCCTATAAATTTCATGTACTGATTATAAGTATTATAAGTATGTATTGATTATAAGTTCAATATGAGTGAACAATGTGATGATTGCCAAAAAAGAAAAAAAAAAAAACTTAGTCTCGATTTGTGTATATTTAGTGCCCAGAAATGAAGAAGAAAATCATGTTAAAATACAATTTAAAAATTTGGCCACATCTGGACTATCACCCAGATATTATATACAGGCTTCCAGTAATGGAATGAATAAGTCACAAGGATAAAAGTACAGCTTAGGGGATACAGTCAATGGTGTTACATTAGTGTTGTATGGTGACAGATGATCACATTTGTGGTGAGCATAGTATAACATATACATGTGTTGAATCACTGTCTTGTACACCTAAAACTAATGTAACATTATGTGTCATCTATACCTCAATTAAAAAAAAAAGATATGTTTAAAAATGGATAGAAAAAACTAAGGACAGTTCTAGGAATGGTATTCAGGAAAATAAAAATTGATGACATTGTGACATTGAAATATGTTTAAAAGAATGGGACTGTTTCATATAAAGAAATTAATATGAAGGGTACATGGGAAAAGGAACACAATTTTCCAATATTTTAAGAATTGCCACATTAAAATATATCCATGCACTTGCAAAGTGTAGAGCTAAGATGTTCTGGAACCCTGTAGGAAGGATATTCCTGTTATAACAGAAAGAGCAGTTTTTTAAAAATTAGAACTGTTCAGAAATTGAAGAGGCTTCTCTTAAACTTGTTCTTTCTGACTATACTCAACTTAGAGGTAGCAAATGAACTGTCAGAGTTGTTGCAGTATAGATTGATGTGTTGGGAGGGTGGGTGGACTGGGTGACCTCGTGTTATTTTTAGAGCTCATCTCTCTCTCTCTTTTTCATATACACATGCACCCAAACATACACACATGCATTTTTTAATCTCTCTTACAGAGTTTCTCACCATTCACATACAAACTTAAAAATTCACACACGTTATGTGCGTCTATGTAAACAGAAAAGACAGAAATATCTAGTCTTTAGAGCAATCTTTATTTGAAACAAGATGAGAAGAAAAAAAAGGATTTACAATAGAGTATATCAACAAAGACACATTATCCAGTGATTACATTTGACAGTAAGTATGTGCATAAGAGATTATTGTAATGATCAGCTTAATCTTTGAAACTGAAACTATTTTAAGCAGTAAAAATAGAAGGGCATCTAGATCAGTAGCTTCTAATGTTATGAGCTAATTTATTTTACTACAGATTTGGACTTTTCACCTGGCTCTTATATACAGGCTCTTGTCAAGATCCCCAGTATCAGACCAATTTCTTGCTTTCTGATTTCTATGTGCAAACTTGTTTTTCATTTGCTTATTTCTTTATTTGAATTTAAATTTGTGTCTCAGTCCTTACCTTTGAGATCTGCTTGGTTCCTTAGTTTTTTTTTCCTAAATCCCCACCACTCTTTGTTTTCCAGTCTATTATTCTCAAGTACCTCTTGAAGTTTTAGATTATTGGGAATGCATGTATACCATGTACTAGTTGTTGGTTTTTCTTGAAACTAATTCCCTATCTTTATATCTTTATTTTGGACTCTGTACAGATCTTCCTGAAACTCCTGAACTGTTTTTGAAAATTGGACTTAACCTTTAAAGTCCCTGTTTTGGCCTCCTACCACAAACTGAACTATACTTATATTACTGTTTTTAATGGAAATAATTTTGTTCTTACAAAAATTGAAGACTCGTTGTATATCAGAGACATTATCTCATTGACTTCTTGTAGCACCATCCTATGAACTGGATTTTATTTTATTTATTTTTTTTTAAAGATTTTATTTATTTATTTGACAGAGAAGAGATCACAGTAGACAGAGAGGCAGGCAGAGAGAGAGGGAAGCAGGCTCCCTGTTGAGCAGAGAGCCCAATGCAGGGCTCGATCCCAGGACCCTGAGATCATGACCTGAGCCTAAGGCAGCGGCTTAACCCACTGAGCCACCCAGGCGCCCATATGAACTGGATTTTAATATTTCCATTTTAAAGACAATGACTAACCTGCCTCCTTAGCGCAGTAGGCAGCGTGTCAGTCTCATAAAGACAATGACTAAATCTCCAAATAAAATTCCTGTTAATGTCTTGCACTTGTTCAGTATTTGAGATTACATATATTATACATATTATGTACGTTATAATTCAAGTTACATATTTTAAAGTCAAGTAATTTGTTAAGCAAATTAAAATAGAAGTATTCCTCCTGAATTTGAAGGCTTAGATTTCTATCATAGGCACAAAAAAAAATCATAGATAAGCATGAGAAAGATTAATAGAGTAGTTGAAACATAAAAATGGAATGGTCAATGTACTATAGAATCTAATACAAGAGAAAGAATTTATTAAGTCAGAAATGTAGAATGACGTGTTTAGATATTAAAAATATATATAGATAATTACAAGAAACCAGAAAATGAAGCAACTTTAACAGTTATGAAGGAATATGATATCTAAATCCAGACTATTTTAAGATCACTTATAATTGGGCTTTCTTAGTTATCACTAAGTTCTCTATATTATTTATCATATATTTTTATATCAATTAGCCAAGTATGCAAATTAATATTATTTTAATTGTAAATGAAATGTGCCAAAATGTGAAATTGGCTGAGATTAAGTAGGGCTGAAGAAGCAAAGTTCTTCCTATAACAGAAAATAATTTTCATACACTAATGAAAAAATAATTTTGGTATTTTCTGTAGTACCTGAGGACTTGGAATCTTGTACATACTAAAGCTGTAACATTAGAAAACTCATAAGAAAAAGTGAGGCTATTAGTTTATATTAGTTTCAATTTGTAATTTTTTTGGTGAGGTCTTAATAGAAAGAGACAAGCTTACCTGAAGAGTAACATCTATTAGCATAGATGATTTTATTTTTTTTAAAGAGGCAAGGAGTATTATTTTTTATTGGGTAAGGCTATGGTAACAAACAGCCCTTAAATTTTAGTGTCACATGTTAACAAATAATTGTAGCTTACTCATGTGATATGTTGGCTATATTGGCTGCAGTTTTCTGGCTCTAATTCATTTTTCTTTCAACGTGGGATCCAGAATTGGGGTGTAGTCTTTACCTTGGATGTGGAAAAGGGGATGTGAATAGCTTTTAAATCTACTGCTTGGATGTAACAGACCATACTTCTATTTCTTTGTTTCCATTAGCCAGAAAATCAAATCATATGACCACAAGTCAAGGAGATATACTACTTTCATAAGGGTAGGAATGGCCAGGATATGTATATATAAAATCTCTTTATTGGTAATGAAGTAAATGCCTGTAAGCAATAATGCAAACTACTCTCTACTGTCATGTTTTCATATTCATTTCCTACCTCTGCATGCAAAACACATTTGCACATATTCAGGGAAGATACTGTAAAAGTTTCATCCCATCAAGATGTAGATTCAAAGTCTCAGGTTTCACAGTAATCTAGACATCTGGTCTAGATGTGACTGCTCTTGACCTAGATGTCTAAGAACTAAAATATGAGACTACAGAGAAGCCCAAGAGGGATAAATAATTGTCATGAATACTATGATTTATTCTAGTTAAAGGTAGACAATAGTTACTGATTCATAGCAAATTTAAAATACTACTGAGCAGACGTTTTGATGTCCCATTCTCCAGGCTGTATAAAATATTTCTTCCTGTGACCCAGATTATATGTCTTGTGATTAGCTCTTGGCTTTGCCCTTTGGAGGGTTCTATTTTTCTTTTTCTTTCTTTCTTTCTTTCTTTCTTTCTTTCTTTCTTTCTTTCTTTCTGTCTGTCTTTCTTTCTTTCTTTCTTCCTTTCTTTCTTCTTTTCTTTTTCATTTTCTTTTTTGTCAAAAATGAAGCAGGCATTGGAGATTATGCCATCTGTGGGGACAGGTATCTTTCCCAGCTAGCTTTCTGCCCATAAAAGTTGAAATGTCTTGCAAAGTTTACCTTAATTACCAAAAAGAATGCTGATGAAATACCTTTAGGCAAGCAAATAGCAAATATGCCTGGTCATCCCTTGGTCATGGGGTCAAATTTCCCTTGGGCAGAAATCAGAAAACTGAGGATCAAGAGATGGGCAGAGCCCCTATTACTAGATTGAAATCCCCAAGTCACAATTAGTCCAGTCTATGATTTGACAAATTCACCCACCTTTGATTAGAAGTTGAATAGAAATTGACTAGCTACAAATACTGAAAAGTATCTAAGGAATAATTAATGGAATTTTCCTGCCAGGGGACCCCTAAGCTGAGGAAAAAAATAATTGATACTCAGAGTGTATGAGAAGTCCTGCATCTCCACACCACCACCACTAAGTGTTAAAGAAGAGTGTACTCTGAAAGAAGAGTCCCCACAAAAGCCACTCTTTGTATTTTCCATTTTAGAACATACCATGGGGGACAAAAGGGTCATCACAGAGTAAAAGCCTTGAAAATAAGTTTTTCTGCCATTTGCATTTAAAAAGTACTGAATGAGGAAACATTTCCCCCATTCTATATACATATGTTACTTATCAAGATGCAAAGAGTTATTCTTCAAATCAAATATTGTTACTTATTTAACTAGGAAGATTTTTGCTGAAACCTTGGTAAATTAATTTTAATATTTATAATCAATGTGAAAGAAGAGCACTGTAGTATGTAAAGGAATATTAGTAAATATTTCCAATCTTTGTCACTGAGAAGATGGTAGATTGCAATAACAATTGACACTGTTCATCCATTCATGTATCCAGGACTTTTGCCATGTGATGTCACAGTTTCTCCTACTAAAGAGGCAAAATAGATTTTCCTCCTCCTTGGATTGATATTCGGCCATATGACTTGCTTGGACCGCTTGAATAAAATCAAAATGTCATTTTCCCAGTTTCCAGTTTGAAGGACTTTTATATCCCTATTTGCTTTCTTATACTTCTACCACTACTAAGAGCAGAACATGCTTGAACAGGCTATGTCCCTGAAGAGGAAGAGAGAGGTGTGAGGCAGAGCTTAGCTCTGAGATATGAGTAAACCCGATCATAATCAGGGGAGCCATCCAGATAAGCGCAGCCTATATTAGCCTTCACCCAGCTAATCCACATGGTCATGACATGTCTCTGACCTTTTAAATCTAGCTATGACACTGTATCTTGGTTTGCCAATGGAATTTTAGGAATTGATATGTAATTTGCAAATCTCTCTGTGTCACAACAGAAGTGTGAACCATTAATTTGGATCTGTAAGTGGAGAGAAATAAAGCAAAACCACTGGAGAATCAACATAAGCATTGGGCAGAAATGAGAAATAAATATTGTGGCTTTAAGCCCATCCTAACTGGTAAAAAATATTTTTTTGCAAAATATTTAAATGTGGAAAAATAAAATGTGGAATAG
Source organism: Mellivora capensis (assembly GCA_004024625.1). Lineage (NCBI taxonomy): Eukaryota > Metazoa > Chordata > Mammalia > Carnivora > Mustelidae > Mellivora > Mellivora capensis. The sequence continues at coordinate 27,807 of PISX010006256.1, forward strand.
TCTGAAAAAGATTACAATCATTTATATTAATTTATAATAGAAAGAGAAAGCAAGGGGTGCCTGGGTGGCTCAGTGTGTTAAAGCCTCTGCCTTCGGCTCAGGTCATGATCCCAGGGTCCTGGGATTGAGCCACGTATCAGGATCTCTGTTCAGCAGGGAGCCTGCTTTCCCCCCTCTCTCTGCCTGCCTCTCTGCCTACTTGTGATCTCTCTCTGTCAAATAAATGAAGAAAAATCTTAAAAAAAAAGAGAAAGCAGAATTGGCAATAAGACAATTTGTTATAAAGATACTTAGCCAATTAAAAATAGCATAAAATAAAAATAAATAAGCAATTTTTCATGCTCTGATGAAGTATTTCAAATTTGATCTCATAGCTGTATAGTTAGAATAAACAATAATGGTTTATTTTCTTTAAACAGGCAATTAGGGACGCCTGGGTGGCTCAGTTGGTTGGACGACTGCCTTCGGCTCAGGTCATGACCCCGGAGTCCCGGAATCGAGTCCCGCATCGGGCTCCCAGCTCCACGGGGAGTCTGCTTCTCCCTCTGACCTTCTCCTCGCTCATGTTCTCTCTCACTGCCTCTCTCTCAAATAAATAAATAAAATCTTTAAACAGGCAATTAGAACATTTTGATATAATGTATGAAGCCTTACTTTGTGCACTAAATTCTCTCAAGTATTAAATTTTTATGCTTATCTTCTTACAAAATAAAAACCCAGACATTTTCTTACAAGTTCTATTTCATCATGTCCTAATTCTTATAACTAGAGGATAAAAATAAACCATATTACAATAAACATATGAGTATTTAAGGATAGTTATCCAGAAATAAGATGGACACATATCCACATAAGCCAGGTGCTAAAATAAACTGTTCCTTGTTAAATATTTAATATCAAATGTTAGTTAAATATTTAATATCATAAACATTTTGCATCCATTCTAATTTTTTCAAAAATTACTTGAATTAAATATGATTATTACCAGTTTTATGGGGACCTATAATCTATAACCTGGGACCTGTGTTTTACCAGGTTCTATTCTGTTCCTCCTCTGGACACACCCTTCTCCAAGGTGGGAAGTCTGAGGGCTCAGTGGTATATCACTACCTGTCCCTCACATTTTTTAACTACAGACTATGCTCTGAGTAAATCTGGACTCTAAAATGTCTGTCCAGAATGCCAATGTTCACTTCCATTTCCACAACCATGCTCACTAGTTTCAATTCTCCTAAATGCTTACTGTGCTGTCAGAGTTGGTGTGCACAACTCTAGGTCCATGTTAAGACCAAGTGGCAGCTGCTTGAGACAACTGTAGCTAGAGGGTAAAGGTTCTGGCTGAGGTTCCCTCACATGTCTTGAAAGACCCGATGTCATCTAAGGCAGAGCTATGTGTCCAAAGAAAAGTGAGATGGGCTGAGCACCATAGAATTCTGAGAGTCCTGAGAATTTTAAATTGAAACCTGATCTTTCAAATCACCTTGTGATGAACTTGTACTATACTTATGATGGTAGAGGATATAAAATAATTTGTTTAACCATTTATTAGTTTGAATTAGTACTTTAAAATCAGACATATGGCAGTTGGGTCTCCGTTAGTATTCCCGGCCATTGTACAAATGAAGTGACTCGGTTTAGGTTAAACCAATTGTTCAATTTCCAATGGCTAGTAAAGGACAGAGTAGGGATCCTAATGAAAACCCATAGTATTTTAAAACTCTGTATGCTTGTCCATTTTAGTTTCACACTGTCCATAAATGGAATGATGAAGCAAAGCAGTTACAAATGTGTAGAGAATTAGAAGAGTGAAAAGTTGTTTGATATTTACCAAGGAAAGTACATATTATATATGTCTAATTAAGAATGAGTATTTTTTATATTTTCAAGTTTTTATTTAGATTCCAGTTAGTTAAAGTACAGTGTAATATTGGTTTCAGGTGTAGAATTTAGTGATTCAACACTTACAGACAGCTCCCATTTAACCGATCCCCCTTCCCACTTCATCTCTAGCAACTTTAGTTTGTTCTCTTAACTATGAAAGTCTGTTTTATGGTTTGCCTCTCTCTTTTTCCCCTGTGTTTATCTTTTTTGTTTGTTTCTGAAATTCCACATATGAGTGAAATCATATGGTATTTGTCTTTCCCTGACTCACTGATTTTGCTTAGCTTAATACACTTCAGCTCCATCCAGTTCATTGCAGAGGGCAATATTTCATTCTTTTTTATTGCTGAGTAGTATCCCATTGTATATACATACCACCTCTTATTTATCCATTTACCAGTTGATGGACATTTGGGCTCTTTCCATAATTCGGCTATTGCTGATAACCCTGTTATAAACACCAAGGTGTTTGTTTCCCTTTGAATCTGTATTTTTGTATCCTTTGGGTAAAAACCTAGTAGTTCATTTTCTGGAATGTAGGGTTGCTCTCTATTTAACTTCTTGAGGAACCTCCATACTGTTTTCCAGAGTGGCCACACCAGTTTGCATTCCCACCAACAGTGTAAGAGGGCTCCCTTTTTTTATGCATCCTTGTCAACACCTACTGTTTACTGTGTTGCTAATTTTAGCCATTCTGATAGATGTGAAGTGATATTTTATTGTAATTTTGATTTGTATTTCCCTGATGATGAGTGATGATGGTGACCATCTTTTCATGTGTCTGTTAGTCATCTGAATGTCTTCTTTGGAAAAAATGTCTATTCATGACTTCTGCCCATTTTTAAACTGGATTATTTGGTTTTTAGGTGTTGAATTTGATAAGTTCTCTGTAGATTTTGTATACTAACACTTTATCAAAATGTCATTTGCAAATATCTCCTCCCCTTCCATAGGTTGCCTTCTAGTTTTGTTGAATGTTTCCTTCATTCTGCAGAAGATTTTTATCTTGAAGTCCCAATAGTTCATTTTTGCTTCTGTTTCCCTTGCCTCTGGAAACATGTTTAGTAAGAAGTTGCTATGGCCTGCGTCAAAGAGTTTGCTGCCTGTGTTCTCCTCTAGGACTTTGATGGTTTCCTGTCTCACATTTAAGTCTTTCATCCATTTTGAATTAATATTTGTGTATGGTTTAAGAAAGCAGTTGGGTTTTCATTTTTCTGTATGTGGCTGTCCATTTTCCTCCACAATATGTTGAAGAGAATTTTTCCTATTGGATAACCTTTCCAATTGGATATCCCTTGTTGAAGATTAGTTGGCCGTATAGTTATGGGTCCATTTCTGGTTTTACTATTCTGTTCATTGATCTCTGAGTCTGTTTTTGTGCCAGTACCATACTGTCTTGAAGACTACAGCTTTGTAATATAGCTTGAAGTCTGGAGTTGTGATATCTCCAGCTTTGGTTTTCTTTTTTAAGATTGCTTCAGTTTTTGGGAGTCTTTCATGGCTCCACACAAATTTTAGGATTGTTGGTTCTAGTTCTGTGAAAAACTGGTGGTATTTTATAGGGATTACATTAAATTTATAGATTGCTTTAGGTAGTATAGATATTTGACATTTGTTCTTCCAATTCATGAGCATGGAATCTTTCCATTTCTTTGTGTCCTCTTCAATTTCTTTTATTAGTGCTTTAGTTTTCAGAGTACAGGACTTTCACCTAGGTATTAGGTTAGGTTTATTCCTAGGTATCTAATTGGTTTTGGTGCAATTATAAGTGGGATTGATTCCTTAATTTCTCTTTCTACTATTTCTGTCTTATAATAACTTTAAATCAAGTCAGTTGTTTTCATCTAACATATCTAATAGTTCTTTTGCTATTTCTGGTTCTTGAAACATTTCTAGCAATTTTCAAAGTATATTTACATCAGTACCGTGTCAAATTTAAGAGATTTTGGTGATTCCAAATTTAAGAGATTTTGGTGTTGGCCAAATGGTTTACCAACCCGATTATAAACTAATCTCAAATTAATGTTGCTTCTGATGTTTTATACACTCCTATATTGTCTTTAAAATGTATTTTTGACATATTTAACCTCCTTTTATTTCTTAATGACATATTTCAAATATGAAATGCTTTTTTACCAAATAGAGCTTTTCTTATAAACAAATAATTATTTTCAGTCCTTCGACACACTAACATACATTTTTAACTTTCAGACTGTAGCTCCAGAAAATCAAAACAATGGCATGCAGAGTGAAAAGGGGAAAATGAAGTTTCTCACTGTCTCTTTTGACAATAGACAGGAGTCATGAGAAGAAAACTGATATAGATTATCTACCAAGTAAATGTATATATAATAGAACTGAAAATAGTTAAGATACTTCTAATGTAGACATGGGTAAGTTATATATAATAAGGTCTCAGTAGGTTTGAAGCAAATCAAATAAGTCAGTGTTTCTAACCAGGGGTACAGATGATAAATTTTTGGGGACCTGCTAAAAAATACATGTGCTTAGGTCCCATTAGAAACCTATTGAATAAGCATTTCCTGGAATTAATGAGGAATAGAAACATGCTCATTATAGCTAAAGACAATTTAAAATTATGTCTTAGGGTAAGTTAAATTCTATGAGGCCACTGACTGTGCCCATTGGCTAGGAAATAAAACACCCAATTCATGTTATGAACTTGTGTTATCTAAATAATATAATGTCTTAAAACCTTAGTATGATATTATAAGAAACCAAATTCAATGAAATATAAGAAAATAAAATAACTTTTCTATATCTCAACTTTCGTATGTATGTAACCTTGAGATTCTGGGTAGAAGCCTATTGTGATTTCTGAAATTACCCAAGAAACTGCACTGCACTGAAATTACAGTTTAGCAAAAGCTCATCCACAGCATTTTCATCTCTAGAGCATAAAGTCATTTTGAATACAGCAATATTGGAGAATTTAAGTCAGTGTATCATTCCATCATCCTCAAAGCCAAAACTATGCCTAGGAAAAAAACTGAGAAGACAAACTTGATCAATAATTTTTTGTTTGATGACCACTCCCTTTGACTCTCTCAGAAGTGCCCCCTTATATTTTATTAATTTCTCAGACTCATAGAAACTTTGATCATGAATTAAAGGGAATTTTAGGAAATTTCCTTACCAAGATCAGTCATAAAATAGATAATATTTATTGAATAGTTAATATGTGCCAGCTACTCTCCTGAATACTTTGTATGAATTAACTTATTTAATCCTTTAACAACTCATTAAATATTTTATTATTTCATTTTGTAGAGAAGGAAACTGAGTTACAGGGAGCTTAAGTAAGGGGCCTCAGGTCTTACTGGTAGTAAGTAGTAGAACCGGTATTTGAACCCAGGCAGACTGGCTTAGAAGTTTGGGCTTATAATCATGTGCACAGCAGAATATATATATTTTTCATTTGACTGGAAGAACCCCAGAAACATTATTTACTATTCTTAAGGTCATGTGATGTGGAACTGGTGTTTCCTTTCCCTGTGCTCTTAAAGCTCTAACACACCACCTCCCTCTAATCTTTTACAGCACTCTTAGGCACACCACCTCCCTCTAATCTTTTACCTTAGGCACTCTGTCATCTGCACAGTAGCACTCAAGATTTATCATCTCCATTCTATCATGCCTTGCATTGAAACATACCTGTTTTGAGTTTCTAGCCATCAAAGGCAAACTTTCTTTGCCTTTAAAGGAGCATGACTAATTGGATCTATTACTTTTATCAGAAAGAGAGAGAAGAACTCTCTCTCCATAAAGAAGCAAATATACATCTAAACATAAACTTCTGGATTTTGGTAGAAAGTCTAGCAAAACATGCTTAGCAAGAGGGTGAATCCTCCAGACACTTGCCCATTTATCTCTTTAGCTGGGGAGTGGGAGAGTAGAGTTTTTCCTATTTCTAAGCAATTGGTAATATCTCCTGAGGTCAGGATTAGAAATGCTGCTGCTTACAAATAGGTGGTTAAAAAATCAAGAGAATAGGAGATAAGTGGGAGGTCACTTGTGCCCCTAGAAGAACACATTGGATAATGATCTCAGTTCAAACCACATTTTCTATTAATTTCTTTTGTTTTATGAGAAACACAAATCATTTTAGTCACTTATATATTTTTCCATTGTTACCAACATGGACTCTATATTGTAAATTTTTTCTTTGTTTCAACATATTTATTATAAGATATCTAGAAAATAAATTTATTTTATTACTGGTAATGCTGATTTTGTTTTGTTTTACTCTGTTTTGCTCTACATCTACATGTAGAAGATTAGCCATAGAGGATTAATCAGTGTTGAGGAACTGTGGTTATATTAAGGAGAATTCATATTAAAGAAAAAAAAGTTCAATAAAAATGAGAGCCAGAATGCAATCCTCTTCTCCCTTAAAATAATAATTTAGCAACCATAATTATTCACTGTCCAAAAACATAATGTCCAAATATTCAGGAGATTTCAAATTCTTATTGACTGCTTTGTTTGAAAAATGTGTTTAAATAAAAATGTTTTTCTTTTACCCAAACATATTTTAAAAAGTTAAAATATTTGGGATGCCTGGAGGCTCAGTCAGTTAAGTGTCTGCCTTCAGCTCTGGTCATGATCCCAGGGTCCTGGGATTGAGTCCGGCATTGGGACTCTTACTCAGCGGGGAGCCTCCTTTTCCCTCTGCCTGTTGCTCCCTCTGATTTAATCTCTCTCTCACATAAATAAATAAAATCTTTAAAAAAAAATGAAATATCTGGGACAGCTTGATGGCTCAGTTGGTTGTGTCTGTCTTTGGCTCAAGTCATGATCCTAGGGTCCTGGGATTGAGTCCTGCCTCGGGCTCCCTGCTAAGCAGTGACCCTGCTTCTCCCTCTGCTTGCTTCTCCCCCTGCTTATGCGTGTTCTCTCTCTATGTCATTCTGACAAATAAATAAAATCTTTAAAAAGAAAAGATAAAATATTTAGAAAGACTGAGTTAAAGTGTTATACTGAATTTTAAAAAGGTCTGATTTTCCTTTAAAATTAATTTATGTGCATAAATAATTCCCAAAATTCCATTATATTTCTACAAAATCAGAGTAAAATTAAGGCAATTATCTAGATTAATTCAGGAAAACACATTGTTTTCTAAGAACAAAATGGTTTTTTAGATTTCTGTTATCCTGCTTGACTCTATAAATTTTTCAGAAAAATGCCCACACCTTTCATCTTTTTCAGTATTTATGTTGGTATTTTAGTTTTAAATATAATTTTCTTGTAGTAAAATATACTACGATCATGAGAGAGAATGTGTAGATTTGCATTGCTAACTAACAAGCTTATGCCAATATTTCACACCTCAACCATGAAAACAAGTTCTATTTTTTTTAAAGATTTTATTTATTTATTTGACAGACAGAGATCACAAGTAGGCAGAGAGGCAAGCAGAGAGAGAGGGGGGAAACAGGCTCCCTGCTGAGCAGAGAGCCCCAATGCTGGGCTTGATCCTAGGACTCTGGGATCATGACCTGAGCTGAAGGCAGAGCCTTTAACCCACTGAGCCACCCAGGAACCCCCAAAACAAGTTCTATTAAGTTTACATATAATTTAACCAGTTAATTTACAGAAACACCTCTTCATAATAAAAGAAGCTTCATTTCACATTTCCACCACAAAATATCATTATTTATTAACAATGATATTATATATTTGATCTTTTATCATATATATTAGTAGAATTATCTGTGATTTAGTTGTATTTTTATTTATGGAGGGTCAATTTAGACATAATGAAGCTAAACCCAGTGAAATATATTTGTTAGAGCTTAAGATGAGGTTTACTAAATGATATGGCACTCTAGATCATATCCTTAAGATAAACTATGGTGATCAGTCATTTTATAAGGCACATATGCAGAAGAACTTTTACAACAGTTGTTTCAGAGACTATTCAACTTTTCATATGTTCAAGAGATGTTTTTATATCTATGTTGGCTGATTTTGTTAGGAAGAATTAAATGACAAAAAGGAAATTGGAATTTAAGAAGCCTTACTAACACAGTCTATTTTACAAAAAGATGTATAATAAAACAATCATTTTTCAGATTATGAGTTATTCTTCCTAGCATATATAAGTTTTAGATGAAATTAAAAATTTCTACCTAAAACATCTATAATTTCTTAGCAAATATGGAATACTGTTTTTCAAGTATGGTGATATGTATTTGCTAGCTGGGAGCTCTTTATTCTAGTTAATTTTTCTGAATTTTACATTCTTATCATGGTATATCTGGGGGAGGGGGAGAAAGAAAGAGAAATTTGTATTCAATATAAAATTATAATGTCTACTTTTATATTTTCTAATACTGATTTATTGTAGTAAATATATTTGGTAGATCCAGACTAATTATAAAAACTATTTTCATCAGCCCCAAACTAAGTAGGCCTTAATGTCTTAACCTATGTAATCATTTTTGTATTGAACTTATGATTGCAATTTAATGATTTTTTTACATTTCCTTGCTGTTTTATTTTATTTTATTTTTTTTTATTTATTTATTTGGCAGACAGAGATTACAAGTAGGCAAGAGAGGCAGGCAGGGAGAGAGAGGAGGAAGCAGGCTCTCCGTGGAGCAGAGAGCCTGATGTGGGGCTCGATTCCAGGACCCTGGGATCATGACCTGAGCCAAAAGTAGAAGCTTTAACCCACTGAGCCACCCAGGCGCCCCATTTTCTTGCTATTTTAATTGATAACATACTGGTTTATTTTTCATCTTATCAGTGTTATTCTTTGGAGATTTTTAAGCTTCCACATATCTTGATATGCCATCCTTATTTTTATCTTCTGCTTCTTAAATAATTTCTATAACTTGAAAACAGTTCAAAACATTTTGCTGTATTATTTATATTCTGATATACTATGTGGCATGTACATGGACATAGTCAGTTCAGAGAAAATCACCGGGGACATAAGTTATACATATAAAAACTTGACTCACACTCATGCACTACCTGGACTCATTCTAGTACAAGTGTTACTCTCATGTATTGAGAGAAACTGGGTTTGAAGAGCAAACATATTTCATGAAACTGATGTTCACTGAATGATTCTATTGAGATTATTGATGAAGAAGAAAGTAAATCAGTGACTATTTGATTGTTCCAAAAAGTTTCTCCATACCTAGTTTTCTTTTTACATAAATCTCTAAAGAATTTAATATTCCAAGAAAACACTCATATATTAATAATTTCATAGTCCAGATCTCCTCATTATGAGGAAAACAAATATCTGGAGTTTGACAGAGCAAATCAACCATTAGTAGTACACTATTTAAGAGATACCAACATCATTTTTTGTATCTTGACCAAACATTGTTTGGAAAGTGATTATATGAGGTAATGATGGATCAATTCTTAATTAATTAGTATTTTAAATTGTCAGAGGTCCATGCAGTCTTATTCTTAGGTCACTTTTAATCATTTTTTGATAATAGGTCTTTACGAAAGTCTCTTCTTAAAAAACAAAATCAAATTTTGTAGGGTTGTATCTGATTACAGAAGAGAAATCCAACATTTTGCTGACAATCTCCATATTGTTTGAAAATAAAATAAATCAAATTCCCCTGGTTATGAAAATAATTGGAGGAATTAAAGTTGCTCAGTCTTTGTAATTATAAGAAGCATATCCTGATATCCAACATATCCAGAGACAGCTTTTCTTTATGAGACAAGTAATATGAGAATCATATAGTTCTTAGTGTGAAGGGATGGTTAGCATTAGGAAAAATAAGTTGTACTTACAAAACCATTACCTAGTTTGCTGAAAAAAACAAAAAAACAACAACAAAAAAACACCTCTCCAGGACTAATGATTTTTTAAAGCAATAAAACTCTCCTTTTATTTGTGCTGCCAATAAAAGAACCATAGATCATAAAGAAGAGTTTTATGAAATGAGACTGTTTAAATAAACCATTTTTCATTTTAACTGTGCTTTAATGTTAAGAATTAAATAATATATCTTCACTGTAGAGGGTCATTTCAAATTTTCCATTTCCATTTTCCACTTATTAAAGAAAAATCTAGACAAAAATTGTACTTTTTTGTGATAATCTCATGATAAATTGGGTCAAGGAGTAATCATTAGCTACATACATCATCTATTTAAGTAATAATGTGTCTCTAGGAATGTACTTTGAATACACCATAAAAAAGTTTCTATTTTAATTCTAAATATCACTAAACACAAAGTTCAGCTTGTTACTCTTTTAATTCTCTTTTTGTTATTACTCTCTCTTTTCCCTGGTATTTGTTTCTTATGACTTTAAGTACTTTAAGATCAGGAGTTTTATCTTATTTTGAAAAGATAAGACATGGTTAAAAAGTAGACACACAGAAGTTAGGGGCTTTGTAAAGAGTTCATTGTCATCATTTACAATAAGTCTAGGCTGGAGGGACACCTGGATGGCTCAGTTGGTTAAGCATCTGTCTTTGGCTCAGTTCATGGCCTGGGATGACTCCCTGCTTGGTGGGGAGCCTGCTTCTCCCTCTGCCTCTCCCACTGCTCTTGCTCTCTTTCTCTCTCTCTCTCTCTCAAATAAATAAATAAAGTCTTAAAAAAAAACAACAACAAAAAACTAAAAACAAGTCTAGCCTAGGGAGTCTAAATTTAAGACCTCATCTGTGGTTGTTTCGCTGTATGTGATCACACAGGAACCCAGGCTGACAGAGGTTTTAGCATTGCAAAGCTGTGACTGTTAAGGTCACCATAGCTATGTCCATGAGAGTCTGCTAGAAACAGAAAAGAACATGGAGAAGTTCATATGTGAGGTTCTTAGAGACCAGGCTTGAAAACAGGAACACCATTTCCATTTAGGTGACTAACTCTATTCAGTTTGCATGGGTCTTTCCTGATTTTAGCACTGAATTTCCCACATTGTGGGAATCCCCTTAGCTGTAGATAGAAATGGTTAGTCTCACTATTTCCACTCACATTCCACTGTGGAGAACTTAGCCACATGGCCACACCTAAAGGCTAGAAAGATCAGATATATCTTGCTTTGTGGTTAAGAGAAGGAAGAGGATTATAGATTTGACTGTTGGCAATTCATTCACAAAATCCTCCACAAAAGGCTAGAATTCATTAATCTTTAATCCAAAGCCCCTAGTTTAGTACTTGGTTTAGAGGAGGATGTAAATAAATGCTGATGAAATGAAATTAATGACACAGATATTTCATTGTTCCTTTAAACTTAAAAAAAATCTGAACAGATATATGGCTTTCTATATAAAGCTCTGGTAAAACGCTTTGTTTAAGAAAAATATTTCTCTACTATAATGATTTGATATTATTAACAAAATAAGTTTTCTACCTTAATGCCCATTCTTCACAGTCTCAATCAGCCACTCTTGTCTTTAACAAAGTAAGAAAACATATTTCCCTTAAATGGACTGTTAAATAGTACATTTAATCACCTCCTCCTTTTTTGACCTTGGAAGCTCATCTATATTTAGCTGAATGTGTAAGATTTAATTGTCAGAGTGCTTAGTAGAAGGAACAAAGATACAGATTAAGGTAACTGAAGTGTCATGCTTTAGCAGGTGCATGGTTTTAAGCATGCCACTTAAACTGTATGGACTTCAATTTCATTATTTCTCAGACTAGAATATTAATGTACATCCTATCTATATCAAAGGGTTATATTAAAGATAAAATTAGACACTGTAAACAAAACACTGATGAATGTAAAATATTATGAACACATTAGCTCTGCTTAATCATGCCATCTCCTTATTGTGAAGTGTAAAGCAGCATGCTTGCTTTTTAGCACTGTGATAGAATGCAGATTTCAGAAATCTCTATTTATTAGCATTTTCTCACCATTGCAGATAAAAATAATTAATGAATCGTCATGTTGTTGGAGACTTTTTATTTAATAAGACAAGCATTTCAGAATGGAGAGAATTATTTTCCTATTCTTGGAGAAGCATTGCTTTTCTGAATATTGGCAGAGGAAGTTAGGTTGAAATGTTTTACAAGTTGCCTTCAATCATAATACAAGCTTCAAAAATTATAGGATTATGACCAATGGAGAAAAAAAAAACATTTTCAAAGTGATACATTTTTGTCAAATATAAAATTATGTACCCTTAACAAAAAAAGTATTAAGATAAATAGAAATATGGGTATATAATTGATGACAATCACTTAAACTGAAAAATAGATTTTATTTAATGCATAAGGTCAGCATTTTTATTTCTCCATTCCTTTACATGTGAATTAATCCGAGGCAGTTTGAGAGTCCTTGTTCTTTGTGATAATATGAAAGAAACTGAAGAAACAGAGAGCAGAAAGCTAGGAAGAAAGGCAGAAGTAAGCTGAGAGCAAGGGTTTTAAAGCTGTGTCTCTTGGGCTACTCAGTTACCAGGCAGGGAGGGAAAGGAGAAACAATACAGGCAGGCTGAGCTTCTGCCACTTGCACTTCAATGAGAACTACTGCTATTATCTGATTCTTGCATCCTGATGAGAAAGATCTTTTCCTCCTTTAAGGGAGTTTGAAAATCTTTTTAAAAATATATTTTAAATTTTACTTATTTTTGGAATATTCTACATGTTGTAGGAATTTCACCAAAGGCCAAGCAATGTCCTGGAGAAAGCGTAAACACATATTGAACTGACAGACTACATTATGCTTTTATATAGAGAAGGAATATCAAGGAAATATCCTTAAATGAAAAAAAAAAGGTGCAAACAAAAGCAAAATAAGAAAGAAAGAAAAAAGAAAGAAAGAAAGAAAGAAAGAAAGAAAGAAAGAAAGAAAGAAAGAAAGAAAAGAGTTGAACATATAATCAACTGCTGACTCAGTGAGGATCGGAGGAGAGCTCTGAAGACATATGTGACATGGGATGAAGCCATTGTTCAGATCCACGATGTCATTCACTATGGTCACCACCTAGAGAGTAAGCATCTGCCTATTAGAGCGGCTACATGGTTGGAAGTATCACTGGACAGAGTAAGAAATTAAGTACTGGTATGACGGAATAGATTAACTTTTAGGGTTTGTTACTTGAGCTAAATAATATCAGTAGTTAATATTGATGGAGTGTGTCCTATGTGCCAGATACCTTAAAAACGTACACTCAATTTCTCATCCAGATATTTCAAAATTATTACTCCCATGTATTAAAAAGGAGAGCAAATTTTGGAACTTGGGTAATTTCCCAAGGTTACACAAATGGTGATATAAGTATTTAGATCAGTTGAGCCAAAGTTCTTAACCTCATTACTATATTTTCTTTTTCTTTTTTTTTTCTAAAAATTTTCTTTTTTTCTTTTTAAAAAATTTTTGTGTTCTGTTAGTCACCATACAATACATCATTTGTTTTTGATATAGTGTTCCAAGATTCATTGTTTACGTATAACATCGAGTGCTCCATGCAATACATGCCTTCCTTAATACCGGCCACCAGGCTCATCCATACCCCCACCCCCTCCCTTCTAAAACCCTCAGTTTGTTTCTAGGAGCCCACAGTCTCTCATGGTTGGTCTCCCTCTCTGATTTCCCCCAAATCACTTTTCCTTTCCTTCTCCTAATGTGCTCCATGTTATTCCTAATGTTCCACAAGTAAGTGAAACCATATGATAATTGACTTTCTCTGCTTGACTTATTTCACTCAGGATAATCTCCTCCAGTCCCATCCATGTGATGCAGATGTTGGGTATTCATCCTTTCTGATGACTGAGTAATATTCCATTGTATATATGGACCACATCTCCTTTATTCATTCATCTGTTGAAGGGCATCTGTTTGGCTATTGTGGACATGGCTGCTATGAACATTGTGGTACATATGGCCCTTCTTTTCACTACATCTGTATCTTTGGGGTAAATATCCAGTAGTGCAATTGCTGGGAAATAGGGTAGCTCTATTTTTAATTTTTTGAGGAACCTCCATACTTTTCCAAAGTGGCTGCACCAACTAGCATTCCCACCAACAGTGTATCCTCCATACCCTCTCCAACACTGTTGTTTCCTGTCCTGTTGATTTTGGCCATTCTAACTGGTGTAAGTCAGTATCTCCACCTAGTTTTGAATTTCCCTGATGGCTTGTGATGATGAACATTTTGTTCATGTGTCTCTTAGCCATTTCTATGTCTTCTGCCAATTTTTTGATCTGATTATCTGTTTTTTGAGTATTGAGTTTGAGGAGTTCATTATAGATCTTGGATATCAGCCCTTTGTACTGTCATTTCTCACATTCCATGGGTTGCCTCTTTCTTTTGTTGACTGTTTCCTTTGCTTTGCAGAAGCTTTTGATCTTGATGAAGTCCAAAAAGTTCATTTTTGCTTTTGTTTCCCTTGCTTTTAGAGACATGTCTTGAAAGAAGTTGCTGTGGCTGATGTTGAAGAGGTTACTGCCTATGGTCTCTTCTTGGATTTTGATAGATTCCTGCCTCACGTTGAGGTCTTTTATCCATTTCAAGTTTATCTTTGTGTATGGTGTAAGAGAATGGTCAAGTTCATTCTATACATAGCTGTCCAATTTTCCCAGCACCATTTATTGAAGAGACTGTCTTTTTTCCACTGGATATTTGTTGCTGTTTTGTCAAAGATTATTTGACCATAGAGTTGAGGGTCCATATCTGGCCTCTCTCCTCTGTTCCACTGGTCTATGTGTCTGTTTTTGTGTCAGTACCATGCTGTCTTAGTGATCACAGCTTTACAAAAAGCTTGAAATCAGGCAAACAAGATGACCCCAGCTTTGTTTTTCTTTTTCAAAATTTCCTTGGTGATTCAGGGTCTTTTCTGGTTCCATACAAATTTTAGGATTGTATATTTTCAGTGCCATCCTCATCAAAATACTATTGGCATTTTTCAAAGTGCTGGAAAAAACAATCCTTAAACTTGTATATTTTATTTTAAATGCATGTGAAATTTTGATATATTCCTCCAAAATGAAATGATTATTTTTAATTTGATTTTCTTAGACTTAATATGTAATAATATAATTTAAAGAAATTACATTGAATTAAATTTGTCATTTTTGATTAATTTTTAATTAATTATTTGGAGGCAATATAAGTTCAGTGTTTACATTCAGGCAGGCCTCATTGGAATTTTAAATCCATCTTTTATTCTTACATTTAATTTGAGGGCAATAGAATCTACTGCAAATGATGTTTTTAAGGTATAGATGATATACCACATAAAAGGGCTTAGTTGTGGGTCTGATAGCTCTGTGAATGTCCTCCTTGATTTCTATTTCATATTCACAATTTTCCTGTGTTTCTATGTGTTTCTCTTTGTTTCTCTCTCTCTCTCCTCTCTCTCTTTCTAAATATATATATGCAAATATATATATATATATATATATTTAAAACTATATTTATTTATGTAAGAAAAGGCTCATGGAATTTATTTACAGCTATTATTGATTTTGAAATCCTGAACAGAATTCACACTAAGGTTAATCCCAATGGATTAATGGAACTGTTTCCTAATGGATGAGAATTTCATATTAGTTGGGTGAATGCCATAGGCTCTTTGTTCTTGTTTTGATACTGTTTTGAAATATTAATACTTTATTTTTGTCTCAGAAATGTTTTAAGAATGGAACCCATTTTGAGAATGGAGTTCCACTTAGGAAGATGTGAGGAGAGAGTGTTCTGTGCTCACTGCACTGAAAGAATGTTTGATACACAGAAATACAGAGAAAAATAGGAGGTACTGTTGGATTTTGACCTACAAAAGATCTAAACATAAGGCAAATTTTTCCTGCCACAGAGAAAATCAGATTCCATATGGTAAAAGCAGAGGCTAAGAATCAAAAAACAGTTAGATGCTCAGGAAGATTCATCAGGAGTTGTGGAAATGTATTTCTCACCCACTATGAGGTCAAAACCCCTAGAGAAGGATAAAATTCTCAACTAAATTTTGGAATCTGGGCAGAGGAATCCAGAGCTTTTTTTCCCAGATGGGACAGAGGAAATCAGCAACTTACTAGAATTCCCTCACGTCTTGCCATCATTCATTAATTCATGATTAACATGATTCATTAACAATCAACTGGATATGACACTGGCAGGGTCTATCCATGTAGAGAAGCCCTGAAACAACTCTTCTGAATTTACTATAGGCCCATAGTTACATGAAAGTGTCCCAGAATTCTCTGTGTTCTCCAAAAGAGCTACAGAAATATATGGAGAATGTCTATAGATTTTAAGAGGTCTATAGTCAGGATAAAGATAATGCCGAGTGGTATGTGTGAGCTCTTGACCAGATAGGAATGAGGAAACTTCAAAGAATCCAGAGGAAAAATACCAGTAACTAGTGGAGCAGAAGAGTGGAATAGCAAGGGCAGGGAATCCAGACAATACGTGAATGTGGACATTTACTTCCCAGATATTTGATAAAATGGAGATGGTCAGAGTAGGAAAGATACCTGAAGTCATTAAAAGAAACCTGCTTTGACTAAGTTTACAATTAGAAAGTTGGTAACGTCGCCAGTGTAATAATATTATGTTATTGCTCTTTTTTATTGAAGTAAAGTTGATACACAATGTTACATTAGTTTCAGGTGTACAACATAGTGATTTGAGAAGTCTATATATTATGTTTTATTCCCTTTATTTCATTGGCCAGAGCTCAAGGACTGATTAAGTGCAAGGAAGACTGAAAAATGTGATCTTCTTACCCAAGGGCACAGAAAATAGCTCTGGTGAGCATCTAACTATGTTCAGCAACATGGTGACAATTGCTATAAAGACAAAAATGTCAATTAATATGATAGAGATTAATGCAGAAAATGTGTAGACAATATTTTAAGTATGATCTGTAAGAAAAGCCTGACTGGAAGACTTTTGTGTAGCGACTTGAATAAGGAAGAGTAAGTAAACTATTCAGATAACTGGAGGAAGAGCAGCCCATAATAATTTCGATAGAGGGAAGTCATGGGTTGTGTTCTAGAAAGAATAAAATGGCTGTATTTTGAGATAGGCAGTTCAAGTCCAAAAAAGTTATAGTCCTTAGATCTCTTTTTCTCAAGGTCTTACCATGGGCTTGGCAAAATATTTCTGTAAAGAACCAATAGTAAATAGTTAAGTTTTCATGGGCTACATGAATGTGTGCCTTAACTACTCAATTTTGTCATTATGTGTGTGGAAGCAGCTGTAGACAAATACTAAAAAGAATGGGCATGACTGTGTTCCAATAAAACTTAATATAGCAAATAGACAGAGGGCCAGATTTGGATCACAGACTATAGTTTTCCCACTCCTACTTTATAGCAACATCTACAAGATGCATGGAGTTCTAGTATCTTTTTCTTTTTTATCCGTCATCATACTTTTCAATCAAACAAATTATTTTATGCTTAACATAGAATTTGTTAACTGGCCTGACAAATGTATATTTAAGACAATGCAACATACTTCATACCCTGATAGGAATAATCAGACTGAAATAGCACATTACCTTAAGATTGGTTTAATATTTAAGAAAAGTCTATTTTTGAAATTATTTTACCATAAAATGTAGGAGAAATAAGTCAATGGAGAGATTGAGTAAGAACTTTTGAAAGTGTTAGAGTTTTAATTTTTTCCCTGAACATCTGCCTCTGCTGTAAATTTTTATAATGTTAATGCTTTAGATTTTTTAATAAAATACTGCTATCTTTTCTTTTGACTGTGATTAAATAAGAGACCAATTTTTAGGCTTGACCAAGGGAGTCTCAAAGTCAACCTCCACTACACTTAGCTCAAGGTGTTTTTTTATAGTTACTCTTGCAAACTCTTTCAATTTGACCTCAGAGCTATGGAAATACTAACACACTAACTTTGTGTTGAAAACAGTGTAATAGAAAAATGAACTTGCTAAATTAACACTTGATTACCACATTGCTTATGGTCTGATTGGAAGGCACTGCAATTTAAATTTTACTATGTTGCAGAAAAGCATTATATATACCTGTGCAGTGGGATTTGATTCTTTAACTGATGTGGACTAAATACATTGGTAATAACTTGGAAGTTGAATAGTGCATAAACACAGTACATAAAATTAAATCATGGTCTTGATTCAATATTATTTTGGGGAAAGAATCAGTTTTTATCTGCTTTTAGTAAAATATATACGTTCTGAAATGTTCAAGTCAATGAGCCAATAATGGCATAAAGAAAACAAAACCAATACTTTATGTGTGCACACAAAAACAGTGTTACGTGTATAAATATATAGTTCTCCCACTTTAATCACTAAAATTGGAATAGCATATTTATCATTTAAAATGTTTTAATGTTTTAATTGCTTAACCATAATAATAATCAAACTAGTTGTATGTATGTATATATGTTACATATAACATATATATGTTCTACCATATATATGCTATATAGAGAGAATATCTTTATATCTATCTTACGTATTTTATATAACAGTCCCCTCTTCTCCAGATTTTACTTTCCACAGTTCAGTTATCCATTGTCAACTCTGGTCCAGAAGCAGATGATACTCCTTCTGATGTACGGTCAGAAGGTCAATGGTAGTCTAATGGTGTATTACATCTTCTGCTAAGGAGGACATGGGGGACTACTACTATAGATCCCAGACTCCATCCACCCTATTGTTTCACCATATTCTAGGGCATCTGGAGGTTTATGTAGGAACTTTTAGGTTCTAGGAACCAGCCTTACATCTCTTTCACCGCATTTCATTATGTGTGTGTGTATTTGTGTGTATGAACACACACTATGTATATCTATAGTTAGATGCCATATTTTGACTGGTTTGACTATTATTATACTTAGGCAATGACAAAAAAAAATCCCTATACTATGTTTTTAAAAATATACAGATGATGGGGTGCCTGGGTGGCTCAGTGGGCTAAGCCTCTGCCTTCGGCTCCAGTCATGATCTCAGGGGTCCAGGGATGAGCCCCATGTCAGACTCTGCTCAGTGGGGAACCTGCTTCCCCCTCTCTCTCTATCTGTCTCCCTGCCTGCTTCTCTGCCTACTTGTGATCTCTCTGTCAAGTAAATCGATAAAATCCTATATATAGAGAGGAATACACACACACACACACACACACACACACACACACATACACACACACATATGCAGATGCTATTTGTTTCTAGGCAAAATTTGTTGGTGTTTCTAAAGTTTTTGTCCTATTTTAAACTCTTGCTTGGGATCAGATGGTCATAATGTTCATTTATTTGGCAATCCAGAGAATGCCTGTTGTATGACAGTACATAATTTTAGGCACTAGGGGCATTTAGAGGAAGAATACACAATACTTGTACTTACAGAAATAAAAATCCACAGGTATAATACATCCAACACAAAGTAGTAGAAAGAACAGGTGAACTTTGTATGAAGGATTCTGATTTTGTTTGGATGTAAGAGAGTTAATTAACATTTCTTGTTCACTGAGTCTGCCCTGAAAAAATGGTAAATTATATTAGAGTTTATATATCTGAAAAATCCCATCTAATTTTAAAGTTTTAAAATTTTAACCATGAATGAAGGCATCCAAAATTGTCTCTACTTAGGTAACAACTTAACAAAAGTTGAAATTTTAATGAGATTGCATCTTGCCAATAGATGAATCATCTAGATTGATAATACATAAGGGTTTTCAATTTTTCTAGTCAAATATGTTTTTTAACTGAGATTTAAAACATAAACAAGTAATAAAATTTAAATTTATATTTTATACTTTAACCTGTGCTTTTAAAAAAGAACTACATCAGTAGGAAAAGTAGAATTTCAAAGTTATAAGAAGAATCATTGGGACCACATGACCAAATATAAAGAAATCCTTGCATAATAATTTAAACTTAAATAATTTAAGCATATTCACAATTTATTCCAAATTACCAGGGTAGGAGTACTAGATTTAAAATTAGTCCTAGATTACTTACTAGGCAAATGAATTTGAATTTGGGCAGGCCCTGATTTTCTGACCTACATGGGTTTTAGTATATGATCTTTTAGGTTGTTAAAATTAATGACATGTGATATGATATAGATGGTCCATTCAGAGTTCTCATTTGACATCTCTGAATTTCCCTTGTTCTTGTCCAGGAGCAGCCATTTTGTAACTGCCATTGTTTGTACATGCATAAAGGAGGGTACTTTTCTTTTCTTTTAAAGGTTTTATCTATTTATTTGAGAGAGAGAGTGAGAGAGAGAGAGTATGAGAGGGAAGAAGGTCAGAGGGAGAAGCAGACTCCCTGTGGAGCTGGGAGCCCGATGTGGACTCGATCCCAGGGCTCTGGGATCATGACCTGAGCTGAAGGCAGTGGCTTAACCAAACGAACCATAGGTGCCCAAGGATGGTACTTTTCTTGTCACAAAAGAATAAATGTAAACCTTTAACTTTCAATCAATACATAATTTAAAAACCATTTGAAAAAGGAACATGATTCTTGACTGTTGACTTCTGATGAAAATTTCTCGTCTAATAAATAAATTATCCTCAAATTTTGCAGAATGAGAGTTAACAGCTTGGAAAAAATTTCCAGTTGACAATAATGAAAAAAAAAATTTGTAGAAATTTTGCATCTCAATTTTACAGAGAATATCTTCTGAGGAAATATAAATAGGATGAGCCTAAGTAGAAAAGTAATTTAGAAAAATAGCTTCCAAAGAAAATATTTTAGGGATACCTTATCTAGTGTATTTACTAATATCTATATCAATAGTATATATTTATATCTATGTCTAAATTTATGCAAATTCAATTAAAAGGGTTTTCTTGACAAATATAAAATATTATAAGTATAATTACTTCCTAATGAAAGTGTATGTCATGTTTTCATTGACAGAACTATTGTTTTTCTTTTATAATGGGTGTATAATAATGGTATATTTTATAATTGATGGCATCTTTAATTTCATAAAATACAATAAAATTATATTCTAAATTATGGTGATATATGCAAAAAGCCTTGGTATTATTATTATTACTCAAAGTATTTGCTCCAGCATCACTCAGAAACAAAAATTATAAGCTAATATGAAGATGAAACAGGATATTGGAGTGAAGAGGGTATGTTAGGAGTAGTTGAGTACTTTTATATTTTAAAAAATACATATGACAAGAAAATAATTTATGGAACCAAATGTTAAAAAAAATGCCTGCATTACTAAGAGGAGAATAAATAGATGTGACATTGATGGGAATTGCTATATTTAATTTCTCATAAATTTAAAAGCTATCTTGTGTTTCTTTCCATGTATTTTTTTTTAAATATACAGAATAATATTAGAATGCCACAGGGGGATTGGAGAGTTATATAAGAAAAATTAGATGCAGCATCAACACAAATATATTGAATTATTCACTTTCAAAGGGCATATTAGGATTTATTATGCATTATGTTCTAGGTGCTGGAGATTTAGCAACAAACAAAACAGATGAAAATGTGTGTCCTTATGAAGCCTGTATTCTAAAAGGGTCAATAAACAAATAAATAAATAAATATAAAATATATATTAGAAGATGGCAAATACTCTGATAAAAAGAAGGGGCAAGGGAGCTTTGGAAATTATTTTTTAATAAAAGGTGGTTAGGGATATTCCTTAATAAGGGGATGACTGAACAGAGACCTAAAGTAAGAGGTAGAAAATATTTGAGTCTCAGATACAAAAGTGCCCCAACCAGATGGAAAATCATGTGCAAAGATTCTTTGATATAAGGAGATTTTTTGATAAAACAGTTTTGATAAGTCAACCCACAGCCTGGCATGGTCACCCATCCTAAAATTTATTTAGATGTGGAGTCAGAGGATTCAAATCACTCACCAATAAATATAAATGAAATACATTTAGTGCTCACATCAAGTTGAAGATTTTCTGGAAGGAAAGAGCTCACACAGGAGTCTGAAGAACAAAGAGGGTGACGGATAGTTTCAGATTTTTTACTGTGAGTAGGGGATGAAATTTGAATGGGGCTTCTCATGTGAACTAGAGGCTTGGCTGTTTGAAATTCCCATCAGCCTGCATAGGCAGACAGCATTCACAAGTGGGTGGTCTTTTTAAGTCATAAAGGTGGTGAGGTGACAGGGTATTAGGAATGAAGAGGGAGACAGGGAGCATAGTTAGGGTGAAACATCAATGACAGAGTAATGTTCTTTATCATAGGAAATTGATCTAATTTCAAAGTAGGTATAAAATACTTTATCAACATAATATCCTAAAAAGCGTTAAAACATAAAAGATTTATGAGTACTTCAGAGTAATGAATGAAAAAATATTTGTTACATAAAAATGTTGCAAATAAAACGGTTAAGAACACCAGTAGTTTGGGCTAATGAACACAACTGCTTAATGTTTGCATATTTCAAACTGTTTTGCATTTTTAACAATTCCAGACTGTCCAATTATCTCAATTTTTTTTTCTCTTTAACACCCGACCTCTAGCACCTCTAAAATGAGAAATAATATAAAAGTAAATTAATACATACACTTATAGATATATAAAAATTTCAGAGAATTTTACAGATATTTGATAAAGAAGTCACCAAACTAGGTCCTCAGGGCTAAATCCAATATGCCTCCTGTTTTTGTAAATAAACTTATAATGAAACACAGACAAGCCCATTTGTTGAGGTATTGCCTGTGGCTACTTCTGTGCTACAATCATGCAAACAGTTATGACAGAGACCTTATGATATTAAAACTTAAAATATTTACTATCTGGCACATTATAGAAAAAGTTTGCCTCCTCCTAGTCTTGTTTTGTTAATTTGATATTTATCATTAATTCGTAATGGTGGATAAGTATAATCACCATGACACACAGAATATTAAAAAATTCACAACTTTGTGAAAATTGTTTAAATAAATGTAGAAATTTTGCATCAGAATGTTCAGGGAATTCTACTAGTAAAATGCATCTTGTAGTTTAAAGGAAAAAGAAAAAACAAAATAACTTCATAAGCAAAATCCATTTTTAAGTCAATACTTTAAGTATTTCATAGTAGTTAACAGACTTGTCCCATGTCCAGATCTAGAAAAGTTGAGTGGCTAACCATTAATATTATCAAATGAGTTTCTTTCTCCTAAGAGCAAATATTCATTAAAACCAACACTTTTGGTTTTCATAGATGTTTAGACAGCTTTTCTTTCTTTAATTTCATATCTGTTTCAGTAAGCCTGCTATGCTGTTAACTGCTCTTCAGAATGACTAACCTTGGGAAATAAGAGTCAAGAAAATAGTAAGCTGTAAGATTATAATTTAAGATTAAACTGAAAACCTATTTATGAGGTAATGTAGCAACCTCCATATCAGAATTTTCTTATCAACCTTACCCAAATCTCTGCCAAACTTTCTGTAAAATTTCTCCATCTCTCTCTGTGTCTCATTATCTCTCTCTCTTTCACGTCATCCTTCTCTCCTTCCTTCCTTCTCTCCTTTCCTCTTTCTCCATCTCATTCTGCTTCCTCTTGTCTTTTTTTCCTTTTCTGTCTTTCCACCATTTCTTCCTCTTTTCCAACACTGTCTCTTTCTTCACCTTCTTTGATAATCCTGGAAATAATGGAACCAGTACCACAGGGGCTCCAGCATTCTAGAAATAAAAGACAACTAAGAAGTAATCATGCTTCAAACTATAGTGCTCATCATGATGACACTGAATATGAATTAAACTTATTGATCCCAGCCATATCTGGGATATTAAGATTGTCTCTCATCCCCCAAAAAGTAGAAAAAACATACACAACATTTCAGTAAGAAAATGGAAAATGATGATCACTGAAACATATCCCTAGCCTTAGTCACCTCTCTATTCCCCTCTACCTCCAAGTCACACAGAGGAAACCCCACCCCCACCATTAAGTTTCTTTTACCCTAACTTCTTTCTTGATTCTATAAACTGCATAGCCAATGCCTTTCATCATATTAATTATATCATTTAATACTGATATTATTATTTATACCTTAAGTTTTGTGTTTTTAAATTTGTAAGTGTATATCCATACTTATATTATTTTATATGTATATACTATATTAGCTCCTATAAGGCAACTGTTGTGCCTCTTTTGTTCATGCCTTTGTCCTACCTCAAAGTTCAATGACCTACATGATTTGTTTGTTTAATTTAAAAAATGCATTACAAGAACTCCTAATGATATGAAAAGAGTATTAAAACGTCCCACATGACAGTATACATGATTCCTTATGATAACATTAGGGATGTGAAAATATAGTCGCCGAATAAAGAATGGATTGGAAAAGACGTTTCTTTCTATATCCCATTGTATAAGGACTGGCACATAGACTAGTATATTTCTTTAATCACTTTCTGGAAAATATTCAAATATTATCAGTTGTCTCCCTATCCTTTACTGCGAATTGAGTGTTAATCACAAATTGAATGTTAATCATAAATCTTGTTTGTTTTTGCTTTTTAAAGAAATATGAGGTTTCTGTTTTTTAGTCTATTATTCAAATAAACTTAAGCGAAGGCCACAGCAATCATCTGTGTAGTTCCATTTAGGTAGTTTTTCAAGCTGGATCACTCAGGTCAAATACAAATGTTTTTCAATCATGCAGACTTTTTTTTTCTTTCTCGATTTAATTTCCTCATCATTCCACTTCACATTGCCTATGTAAATTAAGCTGTCGTGCTGTAAACCACAGTTCCCCCTTGTCTATCTCCTCAGTAACAGCTTCAAAGTACTAAAAAGCTAAAATAGCTACAAAAGAACAATTAATTTGTGCAAAATCACAGAGGCGCTGTAGGTATTAAAAACACTACAATAAGGCTTTTATCAGCCAGCTAAACTGCACAGCATTAAGCTCAAAACTAATAGGGCTGAACATGCAGCACAATGATGAGGATGATAAAGGAATTTCAAGGACATGCAGAGAATTGGGGTAACGTGATTTAGAAATGATGCAGTTATTTCAAATAAACATCTACATGAGTACATACGAAAAGTGCTGATCAGTTGGGAAAGGCAGGTTTAGACCAATTTCATCCAATTTTGGAAAAGCTTACATTTTTATGGAAATTACTGTTGAAGATTCTGATAACATACCCTGAGTTTGCTCAATGTATACTTGTTGATTGGCTACTGGCTGACAATTTGATATTTAAAAACTCAAACCTCTGAACTGTAAAAAAAATAATGACATCTTATATCTAAAACTGCCTGAATGTTAACATTAAAACATAATCAGGAGTGTCACTGCCTCCTGTGGTAAATAGAAATGGAAACAATTATTTTAATCATCAATTGTTTATTTAATGGTTGCCCTTAGTACAAAACTGTGTTAGGTGTTATGAGCTGGAAAAGAAGTTAAGTTATTGCTATAATTGTCAAATAAACACATTAAATGCTTCCAGAACTAGATAGAGAAGAATGAATTTCTAATTGTGAAGTAAATACAGTGGATGCAATACGACCTAAAGGGAGAGAGGTTTTGTATTATAGAAATTATTGGAATATATACCTTTATTTATTTTGCAACCAGATATATCTTGATTTAAATCACAGGCCCCCCATTAATGTACTGTGAGATTTTAAGCCAATTATTCTTTCTCTTTGAGTTTAAGTTTTTAAATTGGAAAATGGTGGGAATAAAACAGACCTCACAAAGCTGTTTTAAAGAGGAAATAAGAAAAATGCTTTAATTGTGTAGCACATAGTAGTCAATCAAGGAATATATGCTTAGTTTATCACTTTTTAAATTTTTAAAAAGATTTTATCTATTTGAGAGAAAGAATGAGAGAGCAGGAGCATGGGGAGGGGGAGGAAGATGGGCAGAGTGAGAGGGAGAAGCAGACTTCCCTGTAAACAGGGAGCCAATTAGGGGCTAAGATCCTAGGACTATGGGATAATGACCTGAGCTAAAGGCAGACCCTTAACCCATTAAGCCACTCAGGTGCCCCTATGCTTAGTTTATCTTTAATAAAGATGTCCACATACAACAAGTATAAGTCTACTATGCTTACTATAATTCACAGGATTAAAGACACTAGAAATAGAATTTTTCTGTTCTTCTTTTTCTTTTTCTTTTTTTAAAGTAAGGAATAATTAGGTCTAATGTTTTTAATATACAAACATGAACATTGAGATTCAACAGCAGACATCTGAGATTCCCTCTGGGAAAAAAAAATACCATGTACAGAGTGCCCTGTAAAGAACAATAAATATTGCAGTGCTTTTTGGAATATTATGTCCTACACTCCAGCTAAGCATAAGACAATACTACCAGCCTTTTTTTTTGGTTGTTCCTTCTTATTCCAATGTCGTACTTCAAGAAAATCTGATTTATTTATTACCTAGATTTGTATGCTTTCATGATAATGTGGCCATGTGTCAAATATCCATTTGCATATAATTCATAACTTAATATAAATAAAAGAGTCTCAACTTTATTTAGATGGATTTATGTAAAGCACAGTGGGAAATTATGAAAAGTGATGTCTAACATTAGCTCTTCAATATCAGAAAAAAGATATTTTAAAAAAGCAAGACATGTGCACCCAGATCTTGTAGAAAACTCACTGTTTACTGTTTGTCATAATGGTATTGTGCTAATTCAATGTATATTATGAAAAATTTCACTGGCACTTGTCATTATCATATTCTGTGATGTGCAGTTAGGAAATGTTTCCAAACAAATGGAAAAAAATTAACAGTGCTCTCATTTTTACAAATTATTCTGGATATATAGTTTAAGCTTTTCTACCTAGAATTTGACTTTATAAATTCCCAATCCTGCCAAAATGATGAAAAAAGATGTATAGACACATCTTCACTCACATTCACACATTTTTCCTCTTGCTCTCTTTCTCTGTTTGCTGAATCATTTGAAGCCTTTTGCAAACATCCTTTGACCTCACTCCGAAACACTGCAGCTTTTAAATTATATACTACTTTATAAGCAGACCCAGGAAATTTATCATTGATTCAATAGTATTATCTAATAAGGAAACCACAGTAAAAGTGTTCTGTGGAGCTGGTTTTAAATTCACATAGAAAATTTTGCTCTTTTTATACCTAAGTTTGTCCAAACCTATGAGTATTATAGATACACTGCATTTGTACTCTTGAAAAATAGAGTATTAACACTACGTAATGTTTGTTTCAAATTTCATTTATTATAACTTTTAATTATATTTTCTAAAATGATAGTTTATAAGGAAAAGTGAGTCTTGAAATGATCACCCCATTTTATAATTCAAGGAGGTACAGGGATGTATGATGCAAGTATGAGTAAAACAGAAAATAGTATGCTTATTAATCATACTTCTTTTAGTACATACATTTTCACAATATTTGTTCTTCCAATCCATGAACATGGAACATTTTCCATTTCTTTGTGTCCTCCTCAATTTCTTTCATGAGTGCTTTATAGTTTTCTGAGTATAGATTCTTTGTCTCTTTGGTTAGGTTTATTCTTAGGTATCTTATGGTTTTGGGTACATTTGTAAATGGGATTGACTCCCTAATTTCTCTTTCTTCTGTCTTGTTGTTGGTATAAAGAAATGAAACGGATTTCTGTGCATTGATTTTACATCCTGACACTTTACTGAATTCCTGTACAAGTTCTAGCAGAATTGGAGTGGAGTCTTTTGGTTTTTCCACATAGAGTATCATATCATCTGCAAAGAGTGATAGTTTGACTACTTCTTTGCTGATTGGATGCCTTTAATTTCTTTTGGTTTTCTGATTGCTGAGGCTAGGACTTCTAGTACTATGTTGAATAGCAGTGGTGATAATGGACATCCCTGCCGTGTTCCTGACCTTAACGGAAAAGCTGTTTTTCTCCATTGAGAATGATATTCGTGGAGGGTTTTTCATAGACGGCTTTGATGATATTGAGGTATGTGCCCTCTATCCCTACACTTTGGAGAGTTTTGATCAGGAAAGGATGCTATGCTTTGTCAAATGCTTTTTCAGCATATATTGAGAGTATCATACAGTTCTTGATCTTTCTTTTATTAATGTATTGCATCACATTGATTGATTTGCAGATGTTTAACCAACCTTGCAGCCCTGGAATAAATCCCACTTGGTTGTGGTGAATAATCCTGTTCATGTACTGTTGAATCCTATTGGCTAGTATTTTGGTGAGAATTTTCGCATCTGTGTTCATCAAGGATATTGGTTTGTAATTCTCTTTTTTGATGGGATCCTTTTTTGGTTTGGGGATCAAGGTGATACAGGCCTCATAAAATGAATTTGGACGTTTTCCTTTCACTTCTATATTTTGGAACAGTTTCAGAAGAATGGGAATTAATTCTTCTTTAAATGTTTTGTAGAATTGCCCTGGGAAGCTGTCTGGCCCTGGGCTCTTGTTTGTTGGGAGATTTTTTTTTAAATTTATTTATTTGTCAGAGAGAGAAGGAGAGAGAGCAAGCGAGCACAGGCAGACAGAGTGGCAGGCAGAGGCAGAGGGAGAAGCAGGCTCCCCGCCGAGCAAGGAGCCCGATGTGGGATTCGATGCCAGATGCTATCCCAGGGATCTAACCTGAGCCGAAGGCAGCTGCTTAACCAACTGAGCCACCCAGGCGTCCCTGTTGGGAGATTTTTGATGACTGCTTCAATCTATCTCCTTATTGGTTATGGGTGTGTTCAGGTTTTCTATTTCTTCCTGGTTCAGTAGTGGTAGTTTATATGTCTCTAGGAATGCATCCATTTCTTCCAGATTGTCTAATTTGCTGTATAGTTGCTCATAATTTGTTCTTATAATTGTTTGTATTTCTTTGGTGTTGGTTGTGATCTCTCCTCTTCCATCGTGATTTTATTAATTTGGGTCCTTTCTCTTTTCTTTTTGGTAAGTCTGGCCCTGAGTTTATCAATCTTATTAATTTTTTCAAAGAACCAGCTCCTGTTTTCGTTGATTTGTTTTTTTGTTTGTTTGTTTGTTTCTATTTCATTGATTTCTGCTCTGATCTTTATTATTTCTCTTCTCCTGCTGGGTTTAGGCTTTCTTTGTTTTTCTTTATCCAGCTCCTTTAGGTGTGGAGTTAGGTTGTGTATTTGAGACCTTTCTTTTTTCTTGAGAAAGGCTTGTATCTCTATATATTTTCCTCTCAGGTCTGCCTTTGTTGTGTCCCATAGATTCTGAACTGTTGAGTTTTCATTATCATTTGTTTCCATGAATTTTTTCAATTCTTCTTTAATTTCCTGGTTGACCCACTCATTCTTTAGAAGGATGCTCTTTAGCCTCCATGTATTTGAGTTCTTCCCAAATTTCCTCTTGTGATTGAGTTCTAGCTTCAGAGCATTGTGGTCTGAAATTATGCAGGGAATGATCCCAGTCTTTTGATACCAG
Source organism: Mellivora capensis (assembly GCA_004024625.1). Taxonomy (NCBI): domain Eukaryota; kingdom Metazoa; phylum Chordata; class Mammalia; order Carnivora; family Mustelidae; genus Mellivora; species Mellivora capensis. The sequence continues at coordinate 56,973 of PISX010006256.1, forward strand.
TTGAGACCTAATTTATGGCCCCGGATGTGATCTGTGCTGGAGAATGTTCCATATGCACTAGAGAAGAATGTGTATTCTGTTGCTTTGGGATGGAATGTTCTGAATATATCTGTGGTGTCCATATGGTCCAGTGTGTCATTTAAGGCCTTTATTTCCTTGTTGATCTTTTGCTTGGATGATCTGTCCATTTATTGTGAGGGGGGTGTTAAATAACCTTGCTATTATTGTATTATTGTTGATGTATTTCTTTGATTTTGTTATTAATTGGTTTATATAGTTGGTTGTTCCCATGTTATGGGCATAGATATTTAAAATTGTTAGATATTCCTGTTGGACAGACCCTTTGAGTATGATACAGTGTCCTTCCTCATCTCTTTTTATAGTCTTTGACTTAAACTCTAATTGATCTGATATAAGGATTGCCACCCCTGCTTTCTTTTGATGTCCATTGGCACGGTAAACTGTTTTCCAACCCCTTACTTTAAATCTGGAGGTGTCTTTGGGTCTAAAATTAGTTTCTTGTAGACAGCATATTGATGAGTCTTGTTTTTTTAATCCATTTGATACCCTGTGTCTTTTCATTGGGACATTTAGCCCATTTACGTTCAGGGTAACTATTGAGAGAGATTAATTTAGTGCCATTGTATTGCCTGTAATGAGACTATTACTGTATATTGTATCTGTTCCTTTCTGGTCTACTACTTTTAGGCTCTCTCTTTGCTTAGAGGACCCCTTTCAATATTTCCTGTAGAGCTGGTTTGTGTTTACAAATTCTTTTAGTTTTTGTTTGTCCTGGAAGCTTTTTATCTCTCCTTGTATTTTCAATGATAGCCTAGCTGGATATAGTGTTCTTGGCTGCATTTTTTCTCATTTAGTGCTCTGAATATATCATGCCAGTTCTTTCTGGTCTGCCAGGTCTCTGTGGATAAGTCTGCTGCCAATCTAATATTTTTACCATTGTATGTTACAGACTTCTTGTCTCAGGCTGCTTTCAGGATTTTCTCTTTTTCACTAAGACTTGTAAATTTTACTATTAGATGATGGTGTGTGGACCCATTCTTATTGGTTTTGAGGGGGGTTCTCTCCACCTCCTGGATTTTGATGCTTGTTCCCTTTGCCATATTAGGGAAATTCTCTACATGATTCTCTCCAATATACCTTCTGCTTCCCTCTCTTTCTTCCTCTTTTGGAATCCCAAGTATTCTAATGTTGTTTCATCTTATGCTATCACTTTTCTCTTGAATTTTCCCCTCATGGTCCAGTAGTTGTTTGTCTCTCTTTTGCTCAGCTTCTTTATTCTCTGTCATTTGGTCTGCTATATCACTAATTCTCTCTTCTGCCTCATTTATCCTAGCAGTAAGAGCCTCCATATTTTATTGCACCTCATTAATAGCTTTTTTTATTTCAAATTTGCTAGATTTTAGTTCTTTTATTTCTCCAGAAAGGGCTTTTATTTCTCCAGACAGGGTTTCTCTAATATCTTTCATGCCTTTTTCAAGCCCAGCTAGCACCTTGAAAATTGCCATTCTGAACTCTAGACCTGACATATTATCAATGTCCATATTGATTAGGTACCTAGCCTTCAGTACTGCCTCTTATTCTTTGTGTGTGTGTGTGTATGTGTGATGAGTTTTTCTGCCTTGTCATTTTAATCAGATCAGAATATATGAAGGAGTGAATAAAATACTAAAAGGGTGGCAAAGACCCCAGGAAAATGTGTTTTAATGAAATCAGAAGAGACTCCAAATTGTGGGGGAAAGATGGGGGTAAAAAGAAGTTCAGAAAAAAAAATTAAATAAAGAAAAATATAAAGAAGAAAATATATATATTAGACTGCTGAATAGAACAGATTTTGGTAGTATTTTGGTCTCATAGAATAAACCATCTCCCAAAATTTTAAAGAATGAAAATATATATCTAATAAGAGTAAACATGATGGAGGGATGGAATATGACTATAAAGATGAAATTTTTGGGACGCCTGGGTGGCTCAGTTGATTAAGTGGCTGCCTTTGGCTCAGGTTATAATCCCAGAGTCCTGGGAACAAGTCCCACATTAGGCTCCTTGCTAGGCAGGGAGCCTGCTTCTCCCTCTGCCTCTGCCTGCCACTCTGTCTGCCTGTGCTCTCTCTCTCTCTCTCTCTCCCTCTCTCTGACAAATAAATAAAAATTTAAAAAAAATTTTAAAAAAAGATGAAATTTTTTTTGTTTTTAGTTTCTAAAAGGAGGGGTTTTTAAGGTAAGTTGGTTGGGAGAATAAAGAAAAAGAAAAAGAGAATTTGCTCAGGCTGGAGGCTAGAACAAAGCCCTGTGCTAGATTTAAGGTATATTTTTATCTACTAGAAGAAGTTGTATCCCAAATTTTTTAAGAAGAAAAAACCCTATGTGTATCAAAAAATAAAGTTAGATATAATGAAGGATAAAATATGACTATAATAATGAGGGTTCAAAAAAGATTTTTTAATGAAAGGTATTGTTAAGCTAAACTAGTTAAAAACATTAAAAGAAGAATGAGTAAATGTTAAAAACAATTTTAGCATAAGAAATTAAAATAAAAATAATTAAATAACTTTGTAAGACTAAAGAATCATGGGGAGAAAGCCATGAATTCCATGCTTTGCTTTTTCCTCCTCTAGAATTCCGCTGTTCTCCTTGGTAAGTGAAATTGGTCTTGGCTGGATTTCTTGGTCTTCTGTCAGAGGGGCCTGTTGTAGTGATTCTCAAGTGTCTTTGCCTGAGGTGGAATTGCACTGCCCTTACCAGGCAAAGCACCAGGAGCTGGGCTAAGTACTTTGCCCAGGTTGGCTCTAGGGATCTTTTGTTCCTTGAACATTTTCTTTAGAGCTCTGGAGGATGGGAATGAAAATGGCAGCCTCCCAATCTTCGGCCTAGAGGAGCCGATAGCTCAGGGCCCCATGCCTCCATACACCCTTGGAGAAAAGTGCTCAATCACGCCCATCTCCCTGGTCTCTGGCTGTGCTCCGAGCTCACCCAGTCTGTGACCAAGTGCCTCTGTCTTTGGGACATAGCCCCACCTGGAGTCTCCAAACCCAGAAGATCCCTGAACTTTTCCAGGAGAGGGTGTCTCTCTGGATCTTGTGGGGTCTCTGCCCACAGAGTAGTGGCCTGACTATGCCACGGATCTGTTTAAGGTAGCCCCGAGTTGAGAGTTCTCTCCTCATCTCTGTCTCTGTAGCCAGCTTCTGTGCTCTAATACCTGTGAGCTCTGTGACACTCAGACACTCCCGGTCCTTCTGTGACCCTGAAGGACCTGAGACCATGCTGTCCCCGCATGGGCTTCACCCTGGCTTAGCCTCTGGAGCGATGTCCCTCAGTGGAGCAGACTTTTAAAAGTTCTGATTTTGTGCTCTGTTGCTCTGCCACTTGCTGGGAGCTGGCCCCTCCCCTCCATGGTCTATCTTCTCGTCACTTTGGATTCACTTCTCCGCAGGTCCTACCTTTCAGAAAGTGGTCGATTTTCTGTTTCTAGAATTGCTGCTTTTCTCCTCTTCGGTCTCCTGATGGAATTGTAGGTGTTCGGAATGGTTTCATAAACTATCTAGCTGATCTCCTGCTACCTGATGTCATCTCAGCCTGCTACTCCTCTGCCATCTTGACACCTCCCCCAGTCACAGACATCTTTATGGAGATTATTAAATAAATTTGAAATCAGAATTGGAAATCTGTACTTTGAATGTATAGAAAATGTTTTTTGTTTTCTCATATGGATATCTTAATAGTTAATAATAATCAAAACCAACAGTAATATTTGCTTTTTTATCCTGCAAAGATGAAACATGAGCGTAAAAGAGAAACCCCACAAAGTCAAGTAATATCAAAACTTACCTTACAGGGTTACAAATATACAAAATAGATTCTATTATTAAGATAACTTGAATCTTGATGATAGAACAGGGTGCTAGCCATCAGTGGACTATTTAGAGCACTAATATTTTAAATATATATATCCTATATATTTCATCAGCTAAGCATGCTATAGACATTTACTATAATGCAGTAAAATATTAAACATCCTACTACAGAAGAGATTCTTTTTAGGTTATCAGAACATTTGATGATATATTTACTTGATTCATGAAACTAAGTGATGGAGTATATACAAATATGAGTTAGACATGTTAACTATTCTCAAGAAGCAAAAATATCATAAAAGAAAAAACAAGAGAAATCAAAATACATTAAGTAACTGAGACAGAATCTATGTTATTTCTGGGAACAAATTTCTTCAGTTTGTTAGTGTCATAGTTTTATTACAGAAAAGAGAAGTTGAGTATTTGTTCAATATGAAAACACATGCTCCAGAAAGGTCCAAAATGCTAATTTCCCCAACACACTTCATTTTTCATGTCTTAATATGTAATTTTTAACTACATATGAATTGCAAATGTAGTAAAATTAATATTCTTATTGTCAACAGATATTTAAAGCATAGATATTATTATATATTAATTTAATATTTACTAAACTCTACTATGTTTTAAGGTATTTTCTATATATCATGGCTAAAATGAGAGACCTAACTGCTTCAATTAGAAAGCCACACCTGTCAAGCATTGACATGAGGGGAATGGTAAAGAAGGATAATCCTGACCTGAGACTCTATAGTATTGTATTTGATAAGGTGGTACATGAAGATTGTTCTTTTGTAAGTGGACATTGGGAATTACTTATAAAAGTATAATGATTGATGGGGCACCTGGGTGGCTCAGTGGGTTAAAGCCCCTGCCTTCGGCTCAGGTCATGATCCCAGGGTCTTGGGATGGATCCCCACATCAGGCTCTCTGCTCAGCAGGGAGCCTGCTCCCCCCACCACCTTCTTTGCCTGCCTCTCTGCCTACTTGGGATCTCTGTCTGTCAAATAAATAAATAAAATCTTTTTAAAAAAAGTATAATGGTTGAAGATACTGTATTTTATTTTCTCTGCAAACCTATTAGTTCAGTGGAAAACAAAGAGGAGACTTCACAAATTCTGATTCTGGGGAAAAGGTAAACAAAACCTAATCAATTTGTCCAGTGAATTTTCAATTGTTGATACACTGATAATCAAAGCTATGTATTAGTTATATTCTATTCTTCCATGGCTCTCCTATAGCAGCTGGATGATATTAATTTAGTGTGGGCTGATTTAAAATGGCAAGCCAAGTCTTTTATTTTCATTTCAGGGTGTTAGTTTGGGACATAAATGTATTTATGTGTGCTTCTATCAATTTTGCAGGAAAAAAATATCGAAAGAGGGGGGTTCAGGGAAATGAACACAATGGAGAAGCTATAGAAAATTGTGAATGAAGCATAGGAGAAAACAAACTGTAATTAAGCTTCTGAAATTCTCAACAAAAAATAAATATGTGAGTGGAGGAGCATCACCTCTGTTTTTGCCGTTATAGCCTGCCATTCTTCCTGGTCTGTTATCAAATGCTCCATTTAGTGGCAGTAATTCCTGCACTATTTAGGGCCAGTGGTACTGAGCACAGAAGAAAGTGAAGGAGAGCAGTGGGAGTAATAATAGTATTTTCCCACTGAACCAAGGGCGGGGCAACTAATGGAGAATATGGCATACCTTTGTATCAAAGGTAATACGCTTGGCAGGAGAAGAAACAAAAGAGTTTGGATATATTTCTTGGACTGCACAAGAAGAGTTCCCTTTTCTGATAACTGAACAATTCCAGAGGAAAATCTAGAGTTTATGAGTGTCTTTCTCATGAAGGAACTTTATTTTATCTATCTATCTATCTATTTATCTATCATCTATCACTTATTTATTTATTTTTTCTACAAGTTAGTTATTTTCCTGATGGCAAGGAAACCATGTGCTTTCTCACAGAGATGCCTTGAATTGTGGAAAACATTACAGGTAACTTAGTGGACACATTAACAGAGAAGAAAATACTAGCGATATTCCCACTGTTCTGGGTCTTAGCTTGACAGTGCTAATCTCTTAAAGCTTGATTGCATCTACAATTTTTAATTAAAAGGTCAAAGATCTCTTATCCGTATATTCCTGGGGTGAAGCAAGGCTAAACAAATATATATGAATAAGGTGGCAACTAGGTTTTAGAGAGAAAGTGACAAAACGGGCATAAAACTTAAAGAGAAAAAAAGAAATTTTTGTGACAATAGAACAAAACATTCTTAAATAAGAAAAGAATTAGGGGTGCCTGGGTGGCTCAGTTGGTGAAGTATCTGCCTTGAGCTCAGGTTATGATCTCAGGGTCCTGGGATGGAGCCCTGCATTGGGCTCCCTGCTGAGCATGAAGTCTGCTTCTGCCCTCCCTTCCTCTTGTGTTCTCTCTCTCTCTCAAATAAATAAATAAAATCTTCATACCATGGAAGTGTTACTGTCATCATTATCGTTAAATTTTTATGTTTCTTTTTATTAACACACATATAAGGACAACAAAAACAATAAAATAAACACAACTTTTAGTCATTCAAATATGAGATTCAAATCTTAGCTTCTCCATTTAATAGCAACACTGAAAAAATTCCATCGATTTTCAGATGATTAGTTTCTTCTTCTCTAAACCTGGGAAAATTATGTAATAATACTCATCATAAGTAAAGAACCAAGCATGGTGTTTGGTGTCCTAGGGTTCCATGTATTTTGGTTTCCTTTCTTTGAAATTGTTAAAAATTACTCCCTGTATAAATATTCACTGAAAACCTAATACAAAGACAGATAATTAAATAGATTCAAATAAATGTATGGAAAAAACTACTATACACACAGTGTTAACACAAAACAAGCAATACAACACTAAACATTAAATTTACGATTCTTATAATAGGTGAGAAGTATAATTCATGAGTTATTAAAATAGCATAGGAGATATAAAATTAAATACTGATATTGTAGTAAATCTAGTACTAAGTAGTTGTATAACTACTTGTATAAAGAGAGCAAAGAAAATGGAGAATAATGGCAACTGTATTAGTCAGGAAATATTTCATGGGGATCGCAGGCCCTAAACTTGAAGAAAAGAGGAGTGGGACAAAGATAACTCAAAGAAGAGATCAGCTTCATGAGTGAGAGATCAAAGTATGTCTCCAAAGAAAAAAACAGATTCACAAGATGCATTGGCTATGTAACACCCAGTCAGGAATGGTTTCATTAGTTCTTTATTTACCAGTGGTATGATCAATAATAATAATTAGACCAAATAATCAAAATGGAAAAAATATTACACCTCTATTTTCTTAACATTATATATTTTTAAAATTTATACCAACTCTCATTTATAATGACTTGTTCCACAGGTTTTCTTAAATATTTATTTTCTTGCCTGAACTCTACATAATCCTTCAGTTTAGGGGTTCCACACTAAACAGAATAGCATTATCAAGGTGCAGCTTTAGAATGACTCACCCAGAGGAGCTTCAGAATTTCCATTTTTTGGTATTTTGTAAATTTCTCACTGTATTTTGAATATTTTAAAAATTTGTAAATTAGACAGTAGTGTCATAAACCCTTATCACTCAGCTTTCACAATTACTAGTATTTTTGAAAAATTGCCTTCAGTTACTAGAATTATTTATTCGTTTTTTTTGCTGTTTTAGTCTCAAAACAAACCCCAGATATGGTTGAATTTTGCTGATACATATTACAGCATTCACCTCCAACAAGTAAAACTCTAAAAACAGTCTCACAGGTTATTGCATCCAATATAATTAACAATATTTATTCAATGCTATCTAAGGTTTTGATTCTGTTAAAATTTCTGTATTTATTTTATTTACAAAAATTAATTTTTTCTTCTTGATATTTGAATTAAAACCGGAACAAGTTTACGTTTGCTTAATACGTCCTTTATTCAGCTTTTTTTCAGCTTGTTGAGATATAACTAACAAAATTGTAAGATACTTGAATTGTACCAGGTGGTGATTTAATATACATGTACGTTGTTGTGACAGGATTCCCCGACTTGAGTTAATTAACACATCATCATCTCACACATTTACTTCTTTTTTTCTTTTTTAGCGAGAACATATATGTTCTACTCCCTTAGCAAATTTTAATTATAAAATACAGTGTTATCAAGCATAGTGACTGTGTTATACATAGACCCTCAAAATTTATTCATCTTATAACTGAAAGCATGTTACCTTTTACCAACCACCTCCTATTCCCCACCTCCAATACCTGGCAAACACTTTTCTACTCTATTTCTAGAAGTTCAACTTTTTTTTTTTTTTTAAATAGATTCCACATATAAGCGACAGCATGCAGTGTTTGTCTTTCTCTCCCTGGCTTATTTCACTTAATATAATGTCCTCCACTTTCATCTATATTGTTGCAAGATACAAAATTTCCTCATTTTAAAGGCTGAACAATATTCTGTTATATACATAGAGAATATATGTGTATCACATTTATATATTTTATTGTATATAATATATAATTAATATTAATATATATTCAGTGTGTATTACATTCCATTTTACATAGAAAATATGTATATGCCATATTTTATATATTCACATTTCATATATATAGCAATATATTAATAATGTTGCTATAATGTATATGGAATATGGATATATGTAGTTAATCACTTTTTTATTATTTTATTTATTAATGGCCATTAGGTTGTTTTCATAACTTGGCTATTATGAAAAATGCTGCAGTGAATATGGGAGTTCAGATATATGATGAACCTCCATACTGTTTTTTTTAATAGTGACTTCACCAATTTACATTCCTACCAACAGTATACAAGAGTTTCCTTTCCTCCACATCATCCCAGCCTTTACCTCTTGTCTTTTCAATAGTAGACATTCCAACAGGTTTGAGGTGATATTGTGATGATTTTCCCAACAATTAGTGAGACTGAGCATCTTTTCAAGTACCTGTTAGCCATTTATAGCTCTTCTTTGGAGCCACCCAATGTCATTTGATATATTTTTTATCTCCTTTATTCTAAAACAGATTTCCCTTTCCTAAGCTTTTATGTTATTGATTGGTTGAAGAACTTGGACAATTTTTCCTGTAGCATCTGCCTAATTTCAACTTTATATTGAAATTGTACCTCTATTTTATATATTTCTAATGAACTGGTTGTTTAATAAAGAGGGCTTATTAATATTACATTTCTTTTTTGTAAAAGTAAAGTAAAAATACTTCATATTAAAAGTTCTGGGTAAGTTATGCTACAGCAAATCAGGTGGTCCGCAGTGTCTGATTTTCTGACATTTACTTTGTTAAGTTTGATCAGTAACTTCTGATGTTGTCATACTGATTCATTCATTGTTCTCTATCATAACATATCCAACTTGATTTGCTAACTACTGATGTGTTTTTCCTAGGTTAATTATTTCATTATAGATTGCAAATGATGATTTTCTAATTCTATCAATGCTTCTGCAATTACTTTTAGTCCTTCTTTTAAGAACCTTACTCATCAGCTACAGTTACCCTGAAATTGAGTTTTAAAGGAAATGCCATATCAATACTTGGTTATATTTATGCATTTATTTTTTTTAATAACTAATTGTATGTGTTTCATTGATTTACAGTCAATATTCTGTTTGTTGCTTCAAGTCTCTAAGACTTGGCCTGTGCCTATCACTTCAAATTGGAGCCTGTGATCTTTTAGGGAGATTGATATTTACCATACTATCTGAAAAAACAAAAGTCCAGGCACATCCTGTATATTTCTTGCCCCAGATCTAGATTTACTCATTTCTCCAAAGAGCTCTTGTTCTTTTAGTCCACATTTAGAGATCACAATCTGAAGATTTCATGTGTTCATTGTTACTGGTTTGTCATAAATATTTAAAAAGACAAAGCAGAAAATAATTACAATCTAGAAAAACAGAAAGAAATCATGTGTTTATATATTTTTTCTAATTCCAATTTAAACTTCTTAATTTCTTCTATTTTTATTTTTTAAGATTTTATTTATTTATTTGACAGACAGAGGTCACAAGTAGGCAGAGAGGCAGGCAGAGAGAGAGGAAGAAGCAGGCTCCCCGCTGAGCAGAGAGCCCGATGCGGGACTCGATCCCAGGACCCTGGGATCATGATCTGAGCGGAAGGCAGAGGCTTTAACCCAATGAACCACCCAGGTGCCCCTCTTCTATTTTTATTTATATTTGTTTTGCTTACACACAAAATCTTTGCTCCTAATAACTTCTAACATCATTCCTTATTTGCTTTAACCTGTTTTTAAATATTTAATATTTCAAAATACTATTGTTCTTACTAAAATGAAGACTATGATGCTATTTAAGATATTTTGTTTATTATTTTAGTGTAAATCTCAGGATAAAAAGTCATTTGAAATAATTATTATCTGTGTTGTTGTAGCACCAATATGATTTGATTTTATTCATTGGTTTCAAATTCCTTTTTTTGTTTTTAAAGATTTTATTTATTTATTTGACAGACAGAGATCACAAGTAGGCAGAGAGGCAGGCAGAGAGAGATGGGGAAGCAGACTTTTCGCTGAGCAGAGAGCCTGATGCGGGGCTCGATCCCAGGACCCTGAGATCATGACCTGAGCCGAAGGCAGAGGCTTTAACCCACTGAGCCACCCAGGTGCCCCTTAAATTACTTTTAACTTTTAGTTACTATGGCAAAGGATTGTTTTAGAAATAACCAACCTGGTGAGGACAGTTTTTTTTTTTTAATATAGGATTAAAAATTTATCCCAGTTATGAATTTTTGTTTGTGGTTTTCAATTCTTTCTCCAACATCCTTTGTATAGACTTAACAGAAATGCCTAGTTCATAGCCATCGTGTTCCGTACAATATCACTTCTAACCAAAGAACACTTAAAAGAAAGAAGGAACAATGAAATTGAATTCATAGTATTTACTGCTCCTATCACATACTTCCACATTCAGAAACACCTGTGTTGACAGAGTAGTGGAATGGTCTGCTGAGAGCTCAGTGATGGTACCAGTCAGGAGACAGCGTCTTGTGTGGCTGGGGTATGGCCTTAAACCACTGTCTAGCATTTGATGTCATTTCCTATTGCCTGAATGCAGGGCTCTTCTTAATCTTCTCTTCACTTATATTCTGAGATACTTGAGCATACTATGTCACTGGTTTTATTGATTTTTTTTCTCTATTGTCATCTTAATTGGTCTGTTTCTGTGAGGATATTTAAAGAAATTTAGAAACACAAATGAATGACCATTTTTCCCCAACTGCTCACTAACTTTTTAAAGTAGGGTAGTACATTACTCATTCAAATCTAGCTTTCAATCCAACATGTCATCAGATCTTTTCTCTTGCATTTCTTTAGGAAAATACTCCTGAAGAATTTTCAGTTTGGAGTCAGCAAGATAGGTTTTGATTTCTGGCAAGATGATTTATTTGATGTGAGAATTTGAACAATTTTCAGAAACTTCAGCTATATTTTCTGAAAAAAAAAAGTGATAATTATACTTACCTCAAAGAGTAAAAGATAGATTAATTAATGTATTAACCACAATGTTGAGACATGGATATTTTTCTTTTTTCTCATTTAATTTTCTGTTCTCTCACATTTTAATTGTCAATGACATCAATTAAGAAACAATTTCTATTTTTCTTTGTAAACACTGCACCTTGGGAATAAATTCCTTAAAAGAAAAACTGTCTAACCTCCAAAGATATTGAAGGAAGAACATTTGGTTTATTTCTTTTTGATTAATGTTTACCAAATGTATGTTGTCTAATAACAATTCCATCAAGAAACTTCTGACAGCGAGCTATCAAAAAATCTAACCACATTGGCTAAAGAGATTGGTTTCATTAAAAATATTGATCACCGTGTCTTCCAAAATGCTTATGCTTATTTGTCATATCAGACAAATACAGTTAAAAAGTAGTCACTAACAAAATAGTAGAGTGTGTTTGTGTATGTGATATATATTTGCAGCAGATATGTGTAGTTCTAGACTTTAAAATATAAATTCTTAGAAACTGAGGACCACATTGTATGTATTTTCTGTCTCACTACTAACATATTGTGTGAGATCAATAAATATTAAACCAACACATTGTGCTTCCACAAAACTAGACATGAATTCATAAAGTGACAATAGAAGCACCAGGCAAAATATCTCATTTGGAACTAACCATATAAAGAGGCAATAGGGAACAGATTAAAGGGCACAGCTGTCTCATTCCACAAGTTTAGCTGGAAAAAAGCCCAGAAAATATGGGAATATGTGACTGTATATCTTTCCTGTAGACTCATCCCTTCTGGGCTCCACAGGGTTTTACAACAGTACCTTTCCTCTTCACAGCAGATCTGTGATGCTCACACATTGACAGAAGTTAGTTCTTCTACTTATTGAACTAAAATTTTAGTGTGACTCTTGTTCCCTTAATGGCTAATGAATGGTCAGAAAAACATATACCACATTCAATTCAGTTCCACACAATCTTCAGTTGATTATTTTCAAGATGACAGAGGAGAAGTTAAAGTGAATGAAATACATAGTCTACATTTTCTTTAAACAGTATTTTACAGATTCACCTAGTAAGGCTATATCTTTAGTGTTGAATTGCATTCAGGTGTACCTTATATGGTCTCGTTTATCACATGTCAGCAGGCAAAATGGACATTTAAAAATTACTATTGTATATACATTGTGTTTTCATAATGCTACATTTTTACTTTCAGCACTGTAGAAAATATAAAAATATTACAAACATAGTATTTAGTCTTTTCAATCACTCTGTGAAGCAGGAAGAACTAGTATTATTTTTTTCTCAATATAGAGGTGAAAATATGACCCTAAGAAAAATTATGCAATTTGTATGAGCTCATTAGCAGGAGGCCAGGCCAGAACTTGGGCCTCTGAGCTCTACTCTGGCATACTTTTCAAAACAATGTATTGGTTTAATTCATTAGGACTGAGTTATGTATTGAGTGCCTACTATGTGTCAAGAAAGGCTATTCTGCTAAAAAAATTAAAGAAAAGGTCACTTTCTTTCTGAGCTCTGTAACCTAATGAAACAATTATGCAAATAAATGAAATAATCACGCAATGTATTAAGTGCAATACAACCAATACAGAGTGTGATTAATAGGACACCACAGATGGACTGTGGCCACAGAGTTGTCAGATTGAGAAAAAAAACAAAAACAAAAACAAAAACAAAAGATACCAGTTAAATCTAAATTTCAAATAACCAACATTTTCTATTTGTATGTTTATGTTCTATGCAATATTCATAGCACTAAAAAATATTGTTTAACTGAAGTTCAGATTCAACTGAGCATCCAGTGTTTTACCTGGCAAGCTTATTTCAGAAATGACATTTGGCCTAAGACCTGAATAAAACTAAAGAGCTAAGGGGCATCTGGGTGGTTCTGTCATTAAGAGTCTGCTTTTGGCTTGTCATGATCCCAGAGTCCTGGGATCCAGCCCTGTGTCAGGCTCCCTGCTCTGCAGGGAGCCTGCTTCTCCCTCTCCCACTCACTAGGCTTGTATTCCTTCTCTCATTGTCAAATAAATAAAAAATCTTAAAAAAAAAACAAAAACAAAACTAAAGAGCTGACTATACAAAGATTCAGACAAAGATCAGTCCAATAGAAAATCAGCTAAGTTCTGAATCCAGAAAGTTTTTGAAAAACTCAACGAAGCCAGTGTGTCTTGATTTTGGTTAGTGAGGATGCTAACAGTTCAAGATAAGGTTGGAAAAGTAGCAGAAGCCAGATAATATAGAGTCCTTTAGGTAAGGGATGTGAACTATATGCTTAGTATATCACACATCTCTTAAGAGCTTGCAAATTAGAAAGGCAATGACTGATTTATGTTTAAAAAAAAACACCCTCTGACTTCTGTATAGAAAAAAGGTTGAAGATGGGGGCAAAAATTAAAGCAGGGAACATGATTAGGAGATTATTTTCAAGGCTCAGGGGAGAAAATCTTGACTTAAATTCAAGAGTAGCAGTATGCATAGAGAAGTGGATGGATTTGAATTTGATATTTTGGTGGAACCCAGACGACTTGCTAATAGATTCAATATGAAGAATGAGATATGGTATAAATTAAGAACTCCTAGGTTTTGGACCCAAGTGACTGTTGTATAGTGAAGGAATTCCCTAAAATTAAGGAAATGAAAAACTCAGGGTTAGATATTGGTAATCAGATGATCTATTTTCAGCATAAGTTTCAGAAGTCTGCTAGACTTTAAAATGGAGATGCCAAATCAATGATGGATTCTCACCCAGGAAAATAGGATGAGTCTTCAATGACAGTGATGTTTAGAGCAAGACCAGGGAAAATACGACAAACAAAAAGAACTTATGTGGAGAAAATAAAAAGCTTCATGACTTTTAAAGGAGTAAAAACCAAAAGCAGAACAGGAGAAGGAGGTCCTAAAAGGTTAGGTCACAGACGGTAAGATAGAAGAACGTTTTCTAAAGAGCAGGATCATCTATTTTTGAATATACTGCTGAGACTTACAGTAGATTCAAGATAGAAATATATCCATCTGATTTGACTAAATGGAGTTCACATTGAGAAAAAGAGCCCTTCAAAGGTAGTAAGTGAAAATCTCAAACCCAATCTTCAGTTAGTTTGTGATGGAAATCTGGGTTTGTTTAAATAATGTTTACATTGCTATCTGTTGGGGATTCAGACACCAGAAACTCTCTAATATATTAAGATGAATGGAGATACTCCTCCTCTAAAATAATCCTCTCTATATACTTTTCATCCTTTACCAAGTATTTATTTTACACTTATTGCATATAATAATCTAATTTTGTGGAGATACTCCTCCTCTAAAATAACCCTCTCTATATACTTTTCATCCTTTACCAAGTATTTATTTTACACCTATTGCATATAATAACTCATCTAATTTTGTGGATACAAAGAAATTGGGGATATATTTCTTAACCTCAGAATAGAAGGTAAGTAGAAGAAATTGAAAAGTCTGTAACAAACTGTGCAATAATAATATTTCATAAGTGCTAAAGTAGAAATGTTAATAAAATTGTACAAAATTCTGTTTGGGACATTTGGTGAATGTTCCTTTGAACCAAAGCACTAAATAATATGCCAACCCTTGAATTCCATTAAAGTGGAAAGGAGTGCTTCCCAAATGGTTGCTCCTTCTTGCTGGTCCATAGAAGCATTGCACTTCCTACTCTGTCTTTTGGTATTCACAAGGAAAGATTAGAGCTACATTAATAAAGTGGTTGATGTTAACTTCATCCTAAAGTTTACTTATGTTAGTGCAGAGTACAGAATATTATGGGAGGATGTTTAAAATACATCAAATCCATCAATTATAATGTTGACTGTAATATACTGCAACTGTTTTTGATCTGAATGATCCAAACACATTATCTATACTTTGTTAGTTTAATCTTGCCAAAGTCACTGAAAAACAATCAAAATAAGTTGTGCTTTTACCCTTTGAGTGAATCCATGGCATTGTGCTTTATACATCAATCTATATTTGGACTTTCCCTGAAGACAAGGATAGCACCTCTTTGTGATCCTGATGCATATTTATGCTATATTGTTTCATATCCAATTAAAATGTATTATAGATTTCACAGGGAAGTAATTTGTTTTGTGCTTATATCTGTGAAAAAAAATGTTTAATTTTTCCATAATGCTTAATTGGAAGAAGTTCCTTAGAGAAAATGCCTTTAAAAAAAGGAGTTTGGGTGGATGAAACTACCATTACTGAGATTTTGAAAGGAATGAAATGCTATGTCAAATCATGTCAAGGAACAAAATTCCAAATTCAGAAATGCTATATATGCAATTCTCTCAAAAATTGATTTAATGTCTCCAGAACTTTGAAAATATCATCCCTATCTATGAGTCTTCCAAAAGAGTTATCATTTGAGCTTTTCTTACTTTAGATGAGTAGCACAACTAATTACTATATTGGAGAATTAGTGGTATTGCTGACAAAAGGAAGAGATCAATTATACTAATTATAATTATACTAATATTAATATATTAGTATATATATACTAATAAATACATATATACTCATAATATATATACTCATATATACTAATATGAATATTAGTATAATTATAATTATACTAATATGAATAGTTTTTACATTTTTCCATAAATAATTTGGACAAAACCATGAAAATATGTGATATATGATCATTATCAATCCAAATGCCATAGAAACTATACTGTGGTTATTCATATAAATAAGGAAATGGTGATATATTTCTTCCAGAGCATCTTCTGTTGATTAGTTGTGTCATTGAAGTAAATTCCAGGTGACAATTCTAATATTTAAATAAGAGAAAAAGGTTGGTTCTGGTTAAAAAATTAACTGCTACTACTGCCACTACTTCTACTACTGTTACTAATTAACCTAATATTTATTGAACACTTAAACATTCTTAATCACTTAGTGTGCATTATATCATTAATGTTCATAATACTCATTATGTTAGGTAAATTATTTTCCTCATTTTTAATATTAGATAACTTACCCAGGGAATTTAATGAAACTGTTCAATGTTCTGAACGAGTGGTGGAATCAGAATTCAAATGATGATGTATCTTTAGACATTTTTAGTGTGGTACCAACTAGTGTACCAGGACATCATTTTCTTTCCGTACATTTTTTTTCCTAGAGTTATTTAGTTCAATTTTCATTTCTTGCATATTTTATAACACTATTTATAATTCTTCCAAACCTTCTATCAGAATACAATTTCCCACATGGTGAAGCACATCAGGTGATGTATCAGTTCCAATTAATTTTCTTTCCTGGAGTTGGTCCTCTTGGCGCTCTCTATTCTTTTGCCCTTATTTGTACTCCAGTTCTGTAGGCCAGCAGCCCAGCTGGCTCTTCCTCTTACTGGTCTTCTTCTTTGGACCAGTTTTCTCCTTCATTTTGCTAGAAAGTGGCTTCCAGAAAAGTACTGATACTGATTTGCATAAATGGTACATTTTTGAGATACTGTAAGCTTGACAATATTTCTATTTTACCATCATTTTTAATTGAAGATTTTATTGAATAAAGAATCCTAGTTGAAAATTATTTTTCTTTAGATTTTTGAAGGCATTATGCCTTTGACATTTCACTTCTGATCATTTTATTAGGTAATCAAAAGCCATAAATTGTTTACATGTATTTATCTCTTTCCCCCACTGCTTATTAGCCTCTTCAGTTTATCATTATTTTTCAGAAGTTTGAAAATATGTGTTGGAAGACAATTCTCTGTGAATATTTTTACATTGATCATGATTTACTGAACAAGGATTACTAACAACCAAGGTTAAATGTATACTTGAATGGCAAACATGCATAGGACATAGAAAATGTCTATTTCTCTGGGGGAATTTAAAGTCTTCTCTTTCCTGAAGCCATTTCTTTAGATTCCAAAGAGATGAACTAAAGGTAGATATTCTCCTTTTTCTAGAGAGGATTTGTTTATATTCCAAAACAAAGGCCTTTCTCACTGTCCTCTCTCTCAATCTCCTAAGAGGTAGGAGGGCCAGATGTTTCATCCTCCCCATATAAGCTACAAGATTTTGGAGTTGTTTGGTTTTTTTTTTCTCCCTTGTGGTGCAACACTACTGCACATGTAGGTTAGAGCTGGCCCTGTCCCTTGAATCATTCTTCAGGGAATTGAGGTGTAGGGAACTAGTATTTTGATGCTACTCTGCCTGCTGCCATGAGTACTAAAAGGTTCAATCTCTCACCTGGAGATCTGCAGGCAGACAACCGTTTAAGTGGATAAAATCTCAGGCCTTTCTGATTTCAGGTGCAACAATATGCTCAGTGTGAGTCACTTGTTCATTATTTGTTCTGGATACCCTCAATCTAGAAATCTATTTCATTTAGTCTAAGATATTTTCCTGTATTGGCTTTTGATGATTCTCTTTCCTCTGTTTCCTCTTTCTGTGATTCCTATTAGTTGTATGTTAGGCCAGACTCTACTTTTCTTATTTTTCTTTCCAACTTTGCATGTTTCTTTTTCTTCTATTTTGTTTGTTTGTTTTTGTTTTGTGTTGTTTTGTTTTTGCTGTTGGGGTTGCTATAATTTCTACAGTATGACTTGTATTTAATGTTCTCACCAATATAAAAAAAACAAGATTTTTATATTTTGACTCATTTTAATTCTAAAGAGGTTTTTTAATGTCCTCTTTTTAAATAGCTAATTATTGTTTCATGAATAAAAATATCTCACCATTTTGAGTATATCATATTCTCAGAGAATATCTCTACCTTTTTTTAAGATCTTATTTATTTATTTGAAAGAGATCACAAGTAGGCAGAGAGGCAGGCAGGGGGTGGGGGGAGCAGGCTCCTTGCTGAGCAGAGAGCCTGATATGGGGCTCTATCCCAGGACCCTGGGATCATGACCTGAGCCGAAGAGGCTTTGACCCACTGAGCCACCCAAGTGCCCCTATCTCTACCTTTTTATTCAAGAACGTTTTTCCTGTTTGATATTGTTTCTCACTGACATACCTCAAATCTCCAAATATTTTTGAATGCCCACTCATATGAGATTCTGAGGCACTAAATAGCTAGTCAGAAACTTTATGAAAAAATAGGGGTGGGTCAGGGACTTGGCAATTGTTAGGATTTCTGGGCAAGTGATCCCCAAATGTGAGCATGTGTTAGTCTTTTCTCTGGGACCATATAGTTGCTGACTAATGTGAAGTAATGGAAGAGAGTAAATGTTGACAGGTGACTATCATCATCCTAAAACTGAGCAGCCCCAGGTAAGGTGGAAATTTTAATCATTTGATGTAAAGATTTTCATTTAACCCCAGTCTTTTGGAACTTGCTTTTCCCCTGCTCCTCTGTGATGGAGATCCCTGAGTCTGGACTCTTCTAGCTACATTTCTTATAGAATAAGCCAGAAATTGAGAGTAAATAGTTAATTTGCTCCACACTTAGAAGACAGCATGGGGATGACATGGGGAAGATAGCATGGTCTGTTCCTTTCATAGACTTTCTAACAAATCCTCTGTTTCAGTCATACCTCCATCTTCTCCTTCCTATTGATTAGGCATATCCAAAGCCTGGGGATTTGGGGACTTCAGTAGAGAAACTCAAGTTGCTTCTTATTAGAACTCACTTGTTCTGGTCTGGTGTTCAGGCTTTTTTCTCTGCTAATTTCTTCATAATATTATCACCCTTCAAAATATTAGTCAGTTATCTTTATCCTATTACACTCTTTTGAAGTAGGGTAAAGATTTTTTTCTCTCAACCTGAGTTTCAAGAGGGAAGAGATTTAAAATATGTGTTCAACTCCCTATTTTAATTTGGAAATTCAAATTCACTTTTTGTTTCAAATAAAACAAGTATATATTTTGTCCACTATTACCCTAGGTTCTATATTAACCTTTCTTTCTTATCCTTAGTTTTTATTCTAGCCATTATCTATTATATCTTAAATGACAGCTATGGATTTTATTATAAATATCATTAAATGAAGTCTTATTACCCAGTAATCTGAATAGTCTATTCATTCACTAAGTCAACAACTATGCTTTGAGTGCTCCAATTATGCGAATTAACCAAAAGTCAAGGATTTCTACTCTCAGTGAGAGTACATTTAATGAGGAAGCCAGGTATTAAATGATAGGACTCATTATTAATCATAATAACTATTTTATATTAGCCATCATATGCTTTAACTATAATTTATATAGTATGTAACATTCTATTAAAAAATAAAATATAGAGGAGGAATGAAGGTTTGGAAATGCTAGGCATGGTAGGAGAAGGACAAGTTGAAGTATTAACAGACCATCTGCCTCAGCCTTACTTAAAAATTAGTATCTGAGCAAAGACCTGAGGGAGATGATGGGAAAGATCAAATGGATATTTGGTAAAGGAGGGAATCTATAAACAAAGACACCAAAGCAGTAAAGTGTCTTCCAACTGATATGTTCAAGGAATAGCTAGGAATCTTGTTGGAGCAGGATGCAACAAATACTGCTCTGAATTTCAATATGTACTCAGGCATTATGTACATTATCAATGGATGTTGAATTTTATAAACTGAAAACTTCAGTAGTTCATTGCATTAGGGAATTGACTTCTCATTCTTTCTGTTATTCTGCTGAATGTAACTGAATATTTATTTCTATAAACATTAAAAGCTGTATTTGTGTTAATTTTCCTGGATATTTCTCTCCAAAATATAGCATTATTTCCTCTCAAGCCTGCCTATCATAAACGTACCTTTCCTTTCGTAGTTTTAATTCTGTATTTTGTGCTATAAATTATGACTATTTTTCACTATGACTATTTTAAAATAAAAATTAAAAAATCATTTTTTAGTAATCTCTAGACCCAGTGTGGGGCTTGAACTCATGACCCTGAAATCAAGAGCTGCATGCTTTTCTGACTGAGCCAGCCGGATACCCCTATCTCTCAATTTTTTACATTGTTTCTGAAATACCTGCCACAAATTAAAAATATATTAAATGAATAAGATATTTCCATACATTTTAAGGGAATGAATTATTATCAAACCCAAAATATCTGAATAATTTTTACCAGTAATTTACCAATAAAATCAGTTGAACCAAGAAAATGACGTTTATGTAAACAATGAATAAGTTGAAAGTAAACACATCTATTGCAAAAATGTTACATAATAATATTTATGGCATTGAAGGAATAACTTAATATTGATTTGGTGAAGGAGAGCTGTGAGAGAGCCATTCCTTGGAAGGTGATAGAGAATGAGATGAACAATTTTCAGGCGGGCAACATTTATGCCTTAAAGATTATGGCTATCTTATACTCAAGCTGATCTTGAAAATAAATGTGTAATGCTAAAACATCTTTAAGTGAAGGTAAAGTAGGGTGGGGCAAGAAGAGATTAAATACAAGAGTATTCCAAAATATATGGAAATAGAATCTGAGCAGACTGCAATGAAGCTACCTCTTTATCCCTCATACTAGGATTAGACACATGAGAAAACAATTTTGGGTCCATGTAAATATGGTTCACAGTTCAGTTTATTCTCTATGATATTCTCTGACCAAAATAACTGAGTCAAATAAAGTATCAAATATATATACTCACCGAAAAAAAGGTGAAAATTACCATTTCTTATAATTATTTAATAAATCTAAGGGCAGAAAAAGAACTCACTTTGAAAGGTGGTGTAAGTTTTTCAGATCCATATTGGCAAGAATTCATAAGCAAACCACTGTTAAGTGAGTAAGATGTTTTAAACACTAAACAGAGTCTGCAGATACTTCTGACAGAGATCCTTGCACTTATAACTCAGTATCTACTAAATGAATGAATACATACATACATTCATATACATACTCATGAGTTTAAATGAAACTATACAAAACAAATTAGCAAATCAATGATTCAGGCACTTTTCTCCTAAACTGTTTTCATTTTCACAAATTATTATCATGTATATTGACCTAATTCATCTTCATTAACTTCCTAGTTAAATGTATCCTCAAATCTAGTTTATTTGTATTTATTGATTAGAAAACAAATCATTTTTATTTTTTGGCTTTTGATGATAGCAATGTTAGAAATTCTGAAGTCCAGTGCTTAAAACAAAGAATGCCAATTAAAGTCATAATGCATGTTTCCCTCTGATATGCGTGGGTCTATTTGGATAAGACATGACTAAAGTGTACCAAGCATGTACTCTGATTTTAGACTCCCTCCTTCATGTGCATTAGATTGACCAAATTAAGTACTCTGAAAGAATAAACTTGCTTATGTATGTATGCAGGTATGCATTGTCTGTTTGCATAGATATGCATGTGTGAATGTGTATGTATGCCAATACCTTTTTCTATCTTTTCCTAGGGTAGGAGTCCCATGAATGCTCAAAGGGCATCAGTTACAATGGCCTCACTTACCGGACACTGTTAAAGGACTTTAGGCCCTTTGTTTCTTTGGTACATTGGAGGTTGGATACTTTCTCTTGATGTTGATGACGTGACAATACCTTCTGCACATAGGCCACTGAGGAGCTATTAGAGATATTCCAGCGTCCCCTGTGAGAATTCCCTGCCATTTCCTTTTACCCACAAGAAAACCTTATTATTGTCTTCTTTCTAATCATATTCACACACCACTTGACATTTTAAGGAGTAATTTCATTATTACCATTTAATATTTTATTATTATCATATATTATGTGTTGGAATTAAAATTTCTCAAAATTCCATTTAATGGCAAGAGAAAATAGAGAACAGAATAAATAAATATATATATATATATGTACATATATATATAATAAGGTGTGCTATTTGGTTACTATGATTATTTTATTATTTTACAGTATTATGAATGGTTTGTTTCTAGCTTAACTGTTTAGCCTAGTTCTCAATTAAGTTTATATTTCAGTAGTCACCAATTACTATGGAACTGTCTGTTTGAAATATAACATAATGTAAGTTGAATTTACTATTTTTCTAGTAAAGGAAAGGCAATTTTAACATCTAGAAGTGTCCTATAGGTAGAGTGAGAGAAAATCAAGAAATCCATGCTTTATCTTTACATTAAAATTTCTATCTCCCGAACTCAGGAGTTAATAATAATATCAGAATTTATTAATGTTAATAATTATATTAGCAAATGTGCAAGTTTTCTTGAAAACTTTCAATGTGCTTGTGTCCTCATTAAGGAGACAGATAACCTAGGTTCAAATTCATGTTCTAGCCTTGCTGACCTGACAAGTTTGAAAGAGTTTCTTAACATCTTCAAGATTCAGTTCCTTTCTCTCTAAAATAACTGTAGTGCCTACTGCATAGCTGTTTTTAGGGTTAAATGATATAATAATTGGAAAGTACTTAACATGGCATAGGCATGGAACAATTATTAGTTGTTGTCACTGTCATTGTTGCTACTTTTGATGTTGTTATCCATCTTTAGAAAGTTTCAACTATTAGGGAAACCTGGGTGGCTCAGTTGGTTAAGCTTCTGACTTGGTTTCAGCTCAGGTCATTATCTTATGGATCATGGGACTGAGCCCCATGTTGGGCTCAGCGTTGAGCCCTGTCTTCAGTGGAGACACTGCTTGAAGATTATCTCCCTCTGCTCCTCCCTCTGCTCCTCCCTCCACTCGTGGTATCTCTCTCTCTCTTTCTCTCTCTCAAATAAATGAATCTTGAAAGAAAGAAAGTAAGAAGGAAAGCTACAGTTATTAGAAAAAAAGTTTCCCTTCCTTCAAGACAAAATCTTACATTTGTGAATTCTTCTTTCTCTTTCCACAAATTGTTTTTGCTTGTTGAAGATAGTCAAGATGAAGCTAGATATGTTTTAAATGATACCTTCTACTAGAGGTGAGATGTATTTTAAGGTTTTAAGATTATTTGGAATTTTAAAAATCTGTGGATTAAGGGTTAGGTGGTTATATAATTTATTGTCACAATTATAATTGGTTGATTAATTTTTTAAAAGATTTTATTTACTTATTTTGGAGACAGAGAAAAAGCGGGATCAGGGGGAAGGGCAGAGGGAAAATAAGAGAATCTCAAGCAGATTCCCTGTTGAGCACAGAGCTTGATGCAAGGCTTGATTCCATGACACTGAGATCATGACCTGAACTGAAATCAAGAGTTGGTTGCTTAACAGACTGAGCCACCCAGATGTCCCCCCACAGTTATGACTCTTTTAAAAGTAAGAATGGCTGTTATTAAGTACACAGGAACCACAGCCAGAATATATTATTGAAATTCACTTATATATATACATTTAAAAGATGAAACACTAGTGGGAAATTTTTTAATGTTCATCCTGAAAGTATCTGTTATGGTATTACCTACAAAAGGGTAGAAAATAAAAGAAGCATGTGTCCCCGTGCTTAAATATTTCTCATTACAAAGGCAATATGATTTGGGAAATAATTTTAACTTTAGCTTCCTGAAATTTTCCATAGGCATTTTCAAGATTCTATGAGAGAGAAGAGTAAATCTTAGAATACTGAAAATAAGAGGAAGCTTAGAGAATGTTCACTGTAATCTCTCATATTGTGGATGAGGAAGGTGTGACGGAAATACAAACTCACCTAAAGTCATATTATTGCTGGAGCCCATCTTTTTGAGAGCTTGTTTGGAGGTTCTAGCAGGGGAGCGCAGCTACTCGTATACCCTTGACCGAAGAACGGTCCTCTCCTCTATCGGGGAAGGTCGTCCGAGCGCGCAGCTTTGGGAGGGACGCACATGGAGCGGTGAGGGAGGAAGGGGACACCCGCCTAGCCAGCCAGATTCGCCGAATCAACCCTGGCAATCAATGGGGTGACAGATGTCGCAGCCAGATCGCCCTCACATCCTGGAGCCCATCTTCTAATCACAGGCCTTTTTTAGCTACATCATGTGTGTCACAAGGCTAACAGAGCAAAAATATAGACCAAATAAGTGAAGAGGGAACTCTATATATCACAGAGTCATTTGATATTGAGGGTAGACACAGAAAACTCACATGAAGTGAGGGTTAAATCAAAACTATACTTCTATTTTTCAGTTTTTTGGGGAGTGGCAAATCCCAGAGTAGTTCAAAAACAAGAAATCAAGTAAATTAACAGGTGACCAGCTTGAAGAGAAGCCTGAAGTACTGTGGATTGTAAATAGTGACTTAGAGGAACAGTTATGATTAATTTACTGAAAATACTTCATCCATATGTAAGTTTTTATTATATAAATATTTCTTTCTTATGTTATTTCCATCCTATATTTACACCATGAAGATGTTTTTTTGATATGATAAATAATATTTTAAGCATCTGGTTATATTTTGGTTTATTAAAAGACAGGACAGAGATTACACAGATGAAAGAGAATTACTTTACAATGGATTACTTTACCAAGTAAAATGCTACAAAGATCATTTCTAGTTTCTCTGAAATCTTCTGAAATTGTGCTACTCTATGTTATCAAATTTGGAGAGATGATACTGGTAAGATTTCATGATAAGCAAAGCATGTGAACATTTTACCTTATGTATACATGAGATACCACCTCTTGACACAAGAAAATCTGAAATACAGTTTCAACTTGGAGTTTTTGTTATTAGTTATATTTAACCAATGCCAACTGTGTAATATTCACAGGACATCAAATTACATGTAACAGTAGAAAATAATATTGCATGCATTTAAATGTGGAATAATAATTAATCATCTATAGATGAATTTGCAGAAGCAAGCCTATTTGTCTATTTTTATTGCTAGAAATATGCATACATCTTGATTTTTATACTTCTAAATAATTGATAAATATCTATATACTCCTTGTGGAAAACAATGTAAAAAGAACCATTCCACATTCTGAAAAGTGCCACAAAGTCTTTTGTTTCTTCATTCCCTTTTGTTATTTATGTTGGAAAAGTTTTCTCTGAATACATAGGACTTATGACAATTTAAAAAGTAGACTGCAATTAGGTATACTAAAATATTCTATTCAGAGTATCTGAATGTTATTTAAATTTAGTATAAAAAGAGCAAGCAAACAAGAAACTGAACAAAGTAAGAGTAGGAAAATTAGGTATCCAACATGGATTTGTTCCCTCTTCTCCGGTAGCCACATTAGAGATGTGTAATGGAACTTTGTTACATGATTCATTGGGAGTTACTTGTTCTCACCACTCATTGAGCTACACAATTGTCTTGCTTTTTTGGGGAATTGTCTCTCTAAAGGTAGCTGGATAAGCACAATGAAACTATGTGTAGGCTAAAAAACAGTAATTTATTTAATGAGGTCCAGGAAAACATATTTCTGCAAGTAAGCACTCAAGCAATTTGGAATATTGCAAGTGTCCACAATTTTTAAGAGATTAAGTCAAATATTCTTAACCCAAATAGTCTTAATTCTTATAGCTTGTAACATTGCTTAACATTATAATGTTATAAAAGAGTGACCTGAACAACGTACACTCAAAATTCCATATATTTGTGTAAGCTTTTTTCCCTTTGAGTAATTGTTTTGGGAGTTGTTAGTGTGCTAAATTTCTCAAGCTATTTTTGAAACTTTTTTTTTTTTTTAACCAGAACTGCCAGAATGTTCTTTTGGTTACAACCAGCTCTGTATATTGAAAAGATAACTTTCACTTTCTGTAATAACTAAAAATTCTTACCAAATCTACAACCCTCTTCCATCAGAAACAGTGTCTCTGAATTTATGAGATTAATTTACTTGTGTAGGTCAGAAGTTCTATCTACTGTTAATTGTCAGTGATTTTACAGTGACATTACAATTCTAATAAATGTGGCCCCAGACATAAAAGGTAAATTATTATGTAGTGGTGTAGATTTTTTAATTTTTAAGAAAATTCCATGTAAATTATTTTAAAAATAATCTCATTAAATATATACAGGTAAATCATATATAATCACTAATGATAGGAATACTCGAGGATAGCAGAACAATAAACCGGCAAATTATCCCAGAAATTCTATCAGTTTCTAATTTTGAACCAGAATGTACAAATTTTCCTATTAAGGGAGGAAGAAATAAAGATTTATAGGTTATCACAGTTTTATTAATAAAATTGAAAAATGAAGATGATCTAAATGTCCAGAAATAGGGGATGGATAATTATGTACTCATTTAAATGCTAATGAAACATATACATGCTGTAAGAAATTGTTATAATAATTGTAAAAATCAGGACATGAACTGAATTTACAATATAAATGCACTAATTATTTATGCTAGAATAAATAGATGCAATAACAGCTACTTCTGCGGTGGCAGAGAGGAGATTGTAGTTGACTTTATTTTTTTTAATTTATACACTTGTCATGATGTATTATTAACAATGAACATGTCTTCCTTGCATAGCCAGGGGAGAAAACAGCAGCTGTGATTTACTTAATTTTTAAAAGGAGATAAATAAGAGGGTCAAGGTGTAGGTACTGACTCCATGAGTTCAAACCTTGTTCTAGTAAACAATTTGTGTATAATGTTGTGGATTATTTGAGAAACAACTCAGTAGACAAATTCTTACTGTCAGTGCTCCTGGAAAAATTGCAGGGGCTTAAGATAGACTTTAACTCTTTTAGTGCGACTCTGTCCAACTTCTCTAGTTCTTCCCTCTGACTACCCAAGCCCACCCCATTGTTTTGATTGTTTTACAAAGATAACCCAATCTCTACTGCCTCTCTCCCAGATAAAAAACTCACTTCATTTAGTACTACATTAAATCAATTTGCAGAAAAGTCAATATTTTTATATGGAGTAAATAATTCCTACTTAGTAGCAATGAATGATAGGCTTAAACATCTGGGATGTGTTTGCTTACTTAATGAAAAGCTTATTATTTCTAGCCCAAATAATCTTTTATTGAATCTATTGAATCTTTTATTTCTGTTGGTCCCTGCGTTTGCTCTCCATCTAATTGTCTTTGTGCTATTGAAATTCATTTATAAAAACTAGGGACAGCTAAATCAAACCATCTAGGCCATATGGATCTTTTCACATAGATTGCTCCTTAAGACATATACATTGTCTTATTTCATAGTTTTCACCTAGATGTTCAAGAAATTCTTCTTCACAGCAACAACAAAGCAACTAATCTCTTCCTTCCCACCCTCCCATTAAAAGCTACTTACCTATTTATTTTCTAAAGTTATGTTTACTGAAGTATGATTTACCTATAGAAAAATTCACCAGTTGGGGACTTTTTCTGGTCAACAGAGAGTAACAGTGACCAACTTCGCTTTTTTTTTGCCTAAAATACAACTTAAAATCCGGGTGAGGGGTGACAACAAATGGTATTTAGGTATTAAATTAGTATCTAATTCATTAGGCAATGCAGGACTCTAATCTATAAGAGAGGGAAACAAATAAAATAAGTGCTAATGATTAACCCAAAACACCGAATGGACATAGTCCCCAAGTCATAGTGTAAGATAAGGGAAGTTGGAGGAGACTGCCAAGATTTATGTGTTGAGGGAATGGAAATAGAATAAATAGGCAAACATTAACACAATTAATGCAGTTATATTTCAAATAAGAAGATTAGAGCTGATTAAGTGGAGACACAAAAGACATTATATTTGTATTTTATATCATATATATGTATATATGATAATTTGGATAATATAGCACATATGTATAAATCAGATTCAATTTAATAAAGATTAAAAATATAATACCTGATGTGTAATCTACGGTATCCTGTTTAGTAACTGAAAAAAAAACAGGTCAATGAACTTAAAGACACAGAAGTATAAACTGTTTTAAGTAAAATACTAAAAAAGAAAACTGAAAAAATAGAACACCAATGTGTTATGTAATAACATCAAGCACCTGAATATAAGTAATTTGGATTATGAAAATGGAAGAAAGAAATAATGGCAGGAAATTATCCAAATTTTATAAAAGCTGTAATTCCTTGGTGTCAAGGAGCTCAATAAACGCCAGGTACAAGAAACTTTAAAAAAAAGAAAAAAAAAAAAAGAAAACATAGATATATCATAGTCAAATTGTTTAAACCCAATAATTAATACAAAATCATAAAATTGTCTGCAGGGCAAAATATAAATTATATACAAAAGAACAAAGATAAGAAAGATGCACATTGGGAGGAGAGGAGAAATCAGTTGGAGGAAATCAGAGGGGGAGACAAACCATGAAAGACTGTGAACACTGAAAAACAAACTGAGGGTTTTGGAGGGGTAGGGGGTAGGGGCTTGGGTGAGCCTGTTGGGTATTAAGGAGGGCACGCATTGCATGGAGCACTGGGTGTGGTGCATAAACAATGAATCTTGGAACACTGGAGAAAAAAAAAAGAATGATAGCAATGTTTTGTCATTGAAAGCGATGCAAAAGAAAATGGGTCAACATCATTAAAGAACTGAAAGAAAAAAGAATGATAACTTAGAATTCTACATTTGGTGAAAACATCTTTCAAAAATATAGATGGAATAAATGCTTTTACAGACATATAAAAGTTGAAAGAATTGATCACTAGCTGACCTGACATGCAAAAATTGTGAAAGATAATCCTTTCGGCAAAAGAAACACTCAGGAACCTACACGTACACAAGAAAGAATTACATCAGAAATGCTGTGGGATAACCATAAAAGATATCATGTAAAAAGATAATTGACCATTTCAGCAAAAATATTTGTGATGTCCTTTTGCTCATTAACATACATAGAAATAAAATATATAACAATAATTATACAAAGGTCAGGAGAAGAAAAATGGAAAAGAACTTGTAAGGATTTTAGACTCTATGTGTAGGCACATGAACTTACTTAAGGATGGACTGTGGTATGTTTAAAACGTATGCTTTAAAATCTAAAGCAAGGACTATAAAATAAAACAAAAACATAATAAAGAAAATGAAATAGGATAATAAGAAATAAAAATAATCTAATTAATATTAAAAAGGTAGGAAAAGTAGAAAGGGGAACAAAGACTACATAATTTTAATTTTAATTCAACTATAGCAATAGTCATATTACATATAAATGATCTAGCCATCCCAAGTTAAAAGCTGAGATTATCAGAATTAAAAAAATAGTTAACTGCATGTTGTCAATAAGAAACATATTTTAAATACAAAGAACAAATACAAATACATTAAAAGTAAAAGGATGTAAAACAGTATAAGTAAAAGGATGTAAAACAGTATAACAAAAGAAGCAGGGATACCTATGTTAACATCAGGCCAGGTAGATTTCATATTACTACTAATAAAGAGTTTTGGTTTATAATCATAAAGGGGTAAATACATCAATTGCACATAGCAATTCTGAAAAATAATATGCTACCTATTAACACATTCAAAATAGACTCAAGATGAATTAGACATATCCACAATTATAGCTAGAGAGTTACTATTCCTCTCTAAATAACTGATAGAAAAAGTAAAGAGAAAATCTGTATGGGTTTAGAGGACTTAACATCAACCAACTTACCCTAACTGAAATTTATAGAATACTTCATTTAAAAACAGGAGAATATATTTTGTTTTCAATTACACCAAAGAACTCTCACAAAGATAGAACATATTCTGGAACATAAAAGGAGTCTAAATAAATTTAATATTATTCATTATACAAAGTATGCTCTCTAACCCCAGTGAAATTTAATTAGAATTCCATAATATAACTATATCTGGAAAATTTCCAAATATCTGGACCAAATAGTACACTTCTAAATGAAAACGATGAAATTAAAATGAAAATTAGAAAGTATCTGTACTGAATGGGAACAATAACTTAGCATATCAAACTATGTGGAAAGTTGTTAAAGCAGTACTTTAAGAGAAATGTAGAGAACAAAAGGTTTATATCATAAAAGAAGAAAAGTCTCAGATCAATGACTTCAGGGATTGATAGATGTGATGTTGTGATTTATAACTGGAAACATGCATTTGGTTTTCCTCCCAGTTCCTGGCACAGAGCTCCTAAAACTTGCAGAATTTCTTAAGTGATAAAAACAATAAAGGTGTCTTGATATTCATAACAAACCCCTTTCAATCTGTTTATGTTAAGGCGGTGACTTTTGGACACAACCTAAGGACAGGCACTAGTTGCCAGAGGCGTTAACTATGTAATTGAAGAGTAATCCCCTGCTTAGGGGATTGAATCAATTACCAATGGCCAATGATTTAATCAGTCATGTGTATGTAATGAAGCCTCTATAAAAAAACACAAAAGGACTTGGTTGAGAGAACTTCTTGATTGGTGAGCATGTGGAAATTTGGGGAAAGTATCAGGTTAAGAAAATGCCTGGAAGCTTCAAGCCCCTTCGCTGTACTTTGCCCTCTATCTTTCATCTGGCTATTCTGGAGTTATATTATTTTCTAATAAAGCACGGAGCTATTAAGTAAAGTGTTTCTTTGAGCTCTGTGAGACACTCTAACAAATTAATTGAAACCATGAAGAGGGTCATTGGTTCTTCCAGTTTATAGCCAGCAGTCAGAAGCACAAGTAACAACCTGAACTTGCTACTGGGGTCTCAAGTATTGGAAGGCTAGAGGAGGAAACAGTTTTATGGGACTGTGCCCTGACCTGTGGAATCTGTTGCTCTCAGTAGATAGTGTCAGAATTTAGTTGAATGATAGGATATCAAGCTTGTGCTGGAGAATAGCTTGATGTGGGAAAAGAATCCACACATTAGAATTGATCCCAGAATGTTTTTTGTCCTTTTCTCTATTTTACAAATATTACTCCATTGTCTTTGATTTCATGAGATATCTCCTAGAATTTTCATCCTTATTTCTCTGCAAGGAATGTCTTATTTTCTCTAGCTGCCGTCATTATTTTCTCTTTATTTCTGCTTTCCATATTGAATACAATGTGTTTGGATGTGTGCTGTTTGTTTGTTTTGGTACTTCTACAAAATATAACTCTCTGACATCATTCATTAATTTTGGACCATTCTCGGACATAACCTCTTCAAGTATTATTTTTTGTACTGTTCTTTCTCAGTTTTTCACTTTCTAGGATTCCATTTACATGTACATTACTTCATTTGATGTTTTTCAGTGCTTTTTTTATTCTCACTTTGATAACCACCTTCAAGTTCACTAATTCTCCCCTCATTTGTATTAATACTGCTAATGAACACTTTAAAGGAATTCTTCATTTCTTTACTGTTTATTTTGTTTCTAGCAACTCTTTGAATCAGAGTTGCTAAACTGATCATGCATTTTGTCATCATTTCCACTAGAACTTTTAACTTACTAATCCGTTATGGGGACGGTGATAAAGGCGATGACGATGATGACAATGATGTTTAAATTCTCTCTGTGAATTCTAATATCTGAGTTATCTCTGAGTCTGTTTCTGTTTGTGGCTTTTATATTGACAATGGATTGTATTTTATGGCTTTTTCTTAATGTGTCACAGGCTTGATTTTTTAATTGAATGCCCCAAATCATGCAGAGAATGGCAGAGACTAAGGTAAAGAATATTTATACCTAGAAATGGACATGTCTTTTGCTAGGCTATCACTGAGGCAGGCTATGTCAATCTACTCAGGAGCTAAGCTGGGGTTGAATATTTGGGTTGCTGTTTATTAATGCCAAAAGCTTCAAATTCCTCTAGCTCTGGATGCCATAGGATGATTGCTCCTTTGTCTGAGAGATTTAATTAATCTTCTGGATTAATTTTTCCTTCTCCCCTCAACCTTCAGCCTTTCTTGAACACCTTTGCCATTAAGGGATGCTTTCTCCAGGTACTTGCCCCACTCCCAACGGTTCATTTTGTTGATGCTTACTTCATGCTGACTAGCTTGGTGGTCAAGCTGGTCGTTATCTGATGTCATAGTTCATCCTAGTCAGGCAAGGTATGTTTGCCTGTATCTCAGTGTGGGGTTTCTAAACGATCCTGATTCTCCTCCTTATTGCTGTCCAAATCTATCTTATAAATTTTGGGGACTTTTGTAGGAGAATTTCCATCTCCTCTGCCAGCTGTGAGAAATTTCTAATGGTATTTGTATACTGTTGACCCTTGAACACTTGGATTTGAACTGTGCAAATCTATGTATACATGGATTTTTTTATAGTACAGTATTATAAATATATTTTCTCTTCTTTTTCATTTCCTTTAAAAGAAGATTTATGTATTATTTTTGGGAGAGGGGAAGGGGCAGAGGGAGAAGAAGAAAGAGAGAATAGCAGACTCCCTGCTGAGTGAGGAGCCTGATGTGGGGCTCAATCTTGCCACTCTAAGATCATGACCTGAGCTGAAATCAAGAGTCAGATGCTTAACTGACTGAGCCACCCAGATGCCCTTCTTTATGATATTCTTAATAATATTTTATTTTCTATAGCTTACTTTATTGTAAGGCTGTAGTATATAATACATACAGCATACAAAGTATGTGTTAATTATTTATGTTATCAGTAAGGCTTCTGGTCAATAGGAGGCTATAAACAGTTAAGTTTTGAGGGAATCAAAAGTTATACACAACTTTTGGATTGTGCAAGGGTCTGTACCCTTAACCCCTGTGTTGTTCAAGAGTCAACTGTATATAATAAGTAGAAAAAAGATCATCCAGAGGGGTCTTCTTTGGACTGAACTGTGTTTGTCCAAATATGTTGGATATGTTGAAGCCCTGACCCCTAATGTAACTATATCTGGAGATAAGGAATTGAAGATGTTATCAAGTTTAATTGAGGTCATAAGTGTTCATGCTAAACTGATAATACTGTGACTTATAAGAACAGAAAGAGAGAGTGATCTCTTTTTTCATCATGTGAGGACACAGAAAAAAAGTGGTCTTCTACTAGCCAAAAAGGGGTGTCAACAGAACTTGACCATGCTGGCACCCTGATCCCAGACTTGAAGGCTCTGGCACTGTGAGAAAATAAATTTCTGCTGTTTAAGCCACCCAGTCTATGTGTTTTGTAATGGCAGCCCTAACTGACAGGATGATGTCCATGTCTTAGTCCCTAGAACTGTGAATATGCTACCTTAAATGTTAAAAAGGACATTACAGATGCAATGGAGAGATTATCCTGGATTATCCAGGTGGGTCTGACTTGCTCATATGAGTCTTTAAAGTGAAGAGCTTTTCCTGGCTATAGTCATAGATATGACAACTATGGAGGGAGGGTCAGAGAGAGATTTGACATGTTGTCTCTGAAGATGGAGGAAAGGGGCAAGAGCCAAGGGATGTGTTTACCTTCTAAAAACTGAAAAAGACAAGGAAACAGATTATCCCCTATAGCCTCCAAGAGACACACAGCCCTACTGACACTGTGATTTTTGTTCAGTGAGATATGTATAGGAATTCTGATCTACACATATATAATCAAATTGATTTGTATTGCTTAAAATGCAAAGTGTGTGATAATTTCTTATAGTAACAAAAGGAAAGTTATCCAACATAGAATTCTGGGCCCATAATTGTTTCCTGTCCCTACTACTGTCCCACATGTAGACCATTTTTTGTTTTGTTTGTTTTGTTTTGTTTTGTTTTAGAGAGAGAGAGAGAGAGAGAGAGATGGCAGAAAGTAAGGGAGAGAGAGAATGTTAAGTTAGCTCCTTGTCCAGTGCAGAGTCCTATGTGGGAATAGATCTTACAACCCTTCGATCATGACCACAAGATCATGCCCTGAGCTGAAATCAAGAGTTGGTTGCTTCACTGATTGGGCCACCCAGGCACCACACAAATGTAGAGGCTTTTTATTTGTTTTCTTTTTACTCTTCCTTCCCCTAGTGGCAATAATTCTTCAACTATGCCTTCAGAGTGGGGAAAAAAAAAATTGGCTGTTCCCCTTCTGGTTTCTGCTCTTTAGGAGAGAAGGGTCTATGTCCTTTTTTAAAATCTTTTCTGTATCTCAGTAATTGGTGCCCCCCCTCAAGTTAGAACCATAAAAGGGGACTCTCCAATTTTCCTCCCTTTCTCAAATTTTTTTCATGATTCCCCTGTAGAGGAGAAAAATATACATGCCAGTACAAACTCCCTTTTTAATCTTAGCTTAAGGTCTTCTATGCTTTCATGCTTAGCACATACTTGATATTTAACTCTTTGTTAAATTTTTTAGAATAAGAATAAGACTTTGATTCTTATTCTTATAAGAATAATATTCTTATTCTGAGTAATAAGAATTATATTCTTATTCTGACTATGTGGCAACCAGAGGCTGTTCCTCCCGTACTTTTCCACAGATGGTCCAGTGTTTATGTTCTGTTTCTCCTTGGAGAGGCTGGTCTCCCTTCCTTGAATTAGTACCACTTAATTAAATTTTTTAAAAAAAGTTACAATTGACTTTTTCTTGCAATAAGGATGGGGGCAATGCTCTTTTTACCTTTCTACATCCCAAGCAGAAGCGAATTCTAATTCTGCTTTTAATTCAGGTCTTTTGCCTGTTTTGTTCATGAATATGAAGGGATATGATTAAATGCATGCCCTAAAATTTAGAATGTCTAATAAAATATTTGTATTACATATTACAGCATGAACAGATTATGCTTGTAAAATCTATTTGTTAATAAAAATTAACCACCCATTTTACTTTTATCTGGACTTTCTCATTTTCTATGCCTATCTTAAAATATGATCAATATTAAAATTAATATTCTAATGAGAATATATTACCAAAATAAAATAAACCAAGTGTTATTATATAAACTGTGTTATAAAAATTATTTGTAAGTATATATCAAACATTAAAATGAATGTGGAGTAAAGGAATCTCTAATATTCTGGTAACATGAATTTAAATTAGTAGAGATACTAATTTTCTGGAGACCCATAAAATTATCTTCTGGGTATCTTTTCTGGAGGAATTATGTTCATATATATAAGAGAATAATAATTTGAATAGTTTTGTAATAAAGAAAATTTGAAAAAAATCTTAAGCAACATAGAAAAGTTTAGGAAAAATGGGGTTTGTACATATAGAATGTATTATATTCATATGAGTAATAGAGATAATTGTCAAAATCATAAAGTGAGTGAAAAGCAACTTTCAGAAAGGTATGTATGGTATCATATAATTTATGGAAAATTTGTATAGCACAGAGTGATATAAATGCTTTTGAGGTTTGTGCATGTATGTGTTTGTGTGTAATATATTATACAGAGGATGGACTTCAAAAATCTTATTCATAATAGAGCTAAACTACAGTGGTGAAAGGATAGAGGAAAAAGGAAATGGGGTAGTTACCAGTTTGATATCATTCTTATATCTAATTATTTATTTTTTAGTACTAAAATTAAAGTGAATATGACAAAATTTTGTTAACCTTCAGTCAAATTACCCTGCTATTTATTTTACTCTCTGTATTTTCTGAATATTTATATTGTTTCCTAGCTATGGAAAATATTACATTGGTTATAATATGTAATCAGTTTTGACAGTTTCTTGCTTTAATCTGTACTTGAGCTATGCCAGTCTTCTTCTAGGCAATATTATATGTTATTTTTAAGTGTGTGATCTTGATTGGATTTTATTATTTCTTTTGGACAGTTGTCTAAATCTTAAAGGTGATGTAGATTTGTTATTACCTTTAACAGTATTAGCTACCTAACACATTATTCTTGTCTGTGAATTGAGTGAGCATATTGGCAATTCCTGTGTCCAAATCATCGAGATATTTTTTATTGGAAGAACAGAAATAAAGAATGCTTCCTGTTGGATACTACACAATGTCCCACCCACACTTAGTTATTGGCAACTATCTTGCAGTTCAGCCCCAAAGCCCATTACTATTCTAACCACCAGCACTGATATATACAGATCTAGTGGGAAGGAAAGATGGAGGCCAAAATAATTTCTAGACTATGATCAGCAGTCATTAACAACCTTAATGTAATATGGCACACATTTACATATTGAGCTCTGTTAGCAAAACAAATTCTCATAGCTTTTCAAGAAAGGGGCTAAAATAATGAGGGACATAGAAGTTCTAAAAATGTGATTTTCATATTTTAAGTTCAAGATTGAATGTGGTAGGCGTATGGTTCTCTGTTTATGAAGGAATCTTAGGAGTATATGTCAGAACATCTAAGAGGCAAGAATTCATCATAATTCATCATCAAATGTCTCCATATTTTTAGTGAGCAGATTTAGGAGTTAGGACAAAAACCTGTTACTAAAATATAAACACAACCAGAAATAAAAGTTAGGATGAAAGTTTGTGAGAGCATCAAAATAAGCAAACTTCAAGAATTCAGTTAAACTGATTACTTTGTTCTCCTCCGTGTTATGTGGCAGTTATAAAGGAAAATGAATGATAATAAATGATAATAAAGATCACCACAATTTATTGACTATGTTCAATAAAACCTTCAATTCCTTTAATATTTTATTCAATGACAAAATTAATAATTTTAAATTACTAAATTATTAAATTTAAATTAAAATTATTAATAATATTTAATTAACAATAAAATTATTAATTTCATTAAATCAAATCAAATTAAAATAATTAATTTTTAATAATAATTATTAATTATTTAATTAATAATAAAATTATTAGTGATCATTAAATTATTAAAAATGAATAATTGAATTTAAATTAAGGAATTAATAATTACGATAAACTTTTTTTCAATTTAGAAAGTTGTTGTTATAGTTCCTTTAACTGATTCTATCAGTATTGTCTGCATGTAACTTTGCCTTCTAGATTCTATTTGACTTTTCTATATATTTTTTTAAAAGCTCATCTTTGTAATATGAATTTCTTAAGACCATATTATTTTTGCTACAGTCTTTAATACACACGAAGATAGTACACATTTATATTACTGTCATTTGCATGTGTATCTACACACATATTTAGATGATATAGGGGATTCACAGATCATGTTTCATTTTAATTGCCTTTATAGAAATGCATTTAGTTATCTTTAGCAGCTCTTATAAATTTATTTTAATTATTGTAACATTTAGGTATGGACATTCTTTTTAGTTTACTTGTAATTTTGTATTATTTTCAATTGGTTTTCCAGTTCATTTTTAGTTAATATAATTTATAACTAAAGCATGTATTACCTTTAAGTGTTTTTAAAACGTTCCTCATGATGTAAGAATTATCTGCTCATTAATTAACCTATAAAACCTTTTGATGCATTTTATATATTTTATTTTAATGTTCAAATTATTTGATAGAATTGTAGGGGCAGGAAAATTTTCCCTTCTTCCCTTCTAGGTTTGGCTGGCCTAATAATTAAATTGACATAAAACTGATTAAAAGGAGAAAAACAAATTTAATTTCATATATGTAGGAACCTATATAAATATGAGATGCAAAGAAATGGACATAGCAGGTATCTTTCATACTTTTATATAAAGAAAAAATAAAATTGTGTAGAATTAATAAGATAAAGGGGTTTGGGCTTAGGGTAGTGAATTAGTAAAGAAGTAACAAAGTTTGTTATAAAGCCAGCCTTCTTGGCCCTAAAATTTCCTATCTCTGGTAACAAAGATGTTTTCTACCCTCATGGCACAAAGAATGTACCTTTCACATGGGAGGTTCATTTCCTGCTTTCGGAGACAGAGAAGGGTCAGAGTGTCCTTACCCTGGCTATTTCTTAAGTAAGTAGCTTTAACTCAAAATAATCAATATCCCAAAGTGGCCTATTTTGAGGTAGCATAATCTATTCCTCTTGAAAATATTTATTGTAAATATAAACATCCCTTAATAAGTTGTTTTCAAAAATTACTTTAGTAAACCTTTGTTTTGCAAGCCATACTTTTGCACAGAATATCAAATAACACAAATTTTGTTGTTGTTGTTTAGCTTTTAAGTTAGACATATTATATAAAGTTTTTCAGGAAAATTTAACTGTGACTCTTCGGGATTAATGATTTATTCTAGAATGGATTTTCAACTGACCAATATATAAACAAAGTTACTAAAGAAAAATAAAAATGGCCACAACATTTTCCTTTTTCCAATCTTTCAGAACTCCTTGTCCTGCATGATTTCCTCAAGATAATGGCAAATGATTCATCAACGACATCTGACATTTCCTTAATTGCCCTCAAGGCACATGACATGAAGATGTTCTGATTTGAATTCTTCCAATTTTTCCAGGAGATATTTTCTCATTTCAGCCTGATTCTCATTCCATGCTCCAGGTAACAGGTTTATTCCAACATTGAAAGCTTTATTGCTGTCTATGATCAGTGTTTCTCCTTACCTGTCAAAGTAAGGTAATTTCTGCTGATGCTCCTTTTTTTTTTTTTTAATATATTCACATACTTTTTTTGATGCATAGGTAATTTTTTATGACTGTGTTAGGGGTGTTTCCTCTCTGTTTCTGGCCTTCCAACATTAAACCTAAATAAGTCCACTATTAGACATTTCAACTTTTTCACCTGACCTTGAGTTCTCTATCTTGTGCAGGGTTTTTTTGTTTGTTTGTTTGTTTGTTTTTAATTCAGTGATCAATTATTGTTTCTAAGCACATTTTCACATTCAATTTAGTGACACAATGGGATTTTCATCAAAATGAATTCCCAGTAAGGGAAATTTTAAAATACTTTTATTGTATTCAAGCCAGAATTTTGCCTGGGCGAGAGATCACAAATAGAAATGTGCAAAATCTCAGCACAATTTCATCAGAAACATTCTCTTTATGGGGGCAAAAATACTGGATTTTTGATTTGGAAACCAAAGGATATGGGTTAAATTGTATCTTTGTGACCCTGGAATCACTCTCTTTATATAGATAGATAGATAGACATAGATATAGATCTATAGATATAGATATAATATATAAATATAATAAAAATAAAAAATATATAAATAAATATAAATATGTAAACAATATAAATATAAAATATAAATATATGTATGTAATATATAATAACATGGTTAATAATTCCTGCCCTAGCTACCTCACAAAGAGGAGTGCACATGAAAGCACTTTATAGACCATGAACCTAGACAAATGCAGTATACTCTTGTTAAAAATATATTCTGTAAGGAACAAATAAGAAAAAGACTCTGAGGAACTGAGAAAAACTGTTAGGGTCATGTCTTCCAAACTTAAGCCTTCCCATAGCATTTAAAGTTATCCTCCAGAAACTCTATTGTATACTTTATTTAGTCAGATGTTACAGGGTAAAGGAAATCTCCTGCTTTTTGTAGCTTTATGCTGTAAAAATGGATAATCCCTATGTTATTCCCTAAGGGAGTAGGAGGCTAGCAAAAGCTCTTCCCACACAACACTCTCCAGCTGAGTTGATACACATACCTTTTCAGTTCAATGTCAAGCTCCCATTGAACTCTGTGTCAGCTGAATAGCTCTTCAAATTTCCTTATAAGTTTCCTTGCTAGTTTGCTCACTGATGCTGAGATGTTGCCACTTGGTGTATTCTCACTTCCTAGGCCCAGAGCTCAAATTCCCTGATACCAGACAACCAGAGAACATGAAATGTTCAATTCTTACTGGGAGGCTGTCTTCCTTTAATATTTCACATTTGTCATTCTATTTTATTAAGCCAGACATTACAAAACACCAAGAGGAAAAAAACACTTCAGAGTCTGCATCAAGGTATGTGATGAAGAGTAAAAAGGGTGATGTGTTTTGCACTTGATACATTTGAATTTTTAAGATATTAATATTAATATTAATGATTAAAGTGCCTAAAATTTCCTAAGTAAAACTAGCGATGGTTTAATTTTTGCTCCAATGGGCCCAATAGCCTTCCTTTTTCCAAGGAAATTACTTAGAATTTAAGTATTTACTGGTTAAGTATCAACCCTGGGCTTTGAACAATTCACTCAACTTCTTTTAGACTCCATTTTCTTTTCTTTTTTTTTTTTTTAAGATTTTATTTATTTGATAGACAGAGATCACAAATAGGCAGAGAGGCTGGCAGATAGAGAGCTGGAAGCAGGCTCCCTGCTGAGCAGAGAGCCTGATGCGGGGCTCGATCCCAGGACCCTGAGATCATGACCTGAGCTGAAGGCAGAGGCTTTAACCCACTGAGCTACGTAGGTGTCCCTAGGCCCCATTTTCTAAGTTGTAAAATCGGAATATTAATATTTACCTATCCCAAAGTCTGGGTGAATAGTAATGAAGAAAAT
The DNA here is from genome assembly GCA_004024625.1 of Mellivora capensis. NCBI lineage: Eukaryota > Metazoa > Chordata > Mammalia > Carnivora > Mustelidae > Mellivora > Mellivora capensis. The sequence continues at coordinate 97,395 of PISX010006256.1, forward strand.
ATATAAGGAAACACTTTTTAAAGAAGTAGAATATATTGTAATTGGTATATGTTTCACCTTCAGCAAGATCTGTAGAATATATACAGAGAAACTTACCAAGAAAAATTGAGACATAGGAATATTATGTCAAAGAGCACAAGTTATAATTGTGGATCCAAGACCCAGAATATGATTGTAGATCCAGTATACAAGAACAGAACAGAATATATCATATATAAGAACAGAAGATACAGAAATATATTTGTTAACGATTATTGTTCAGTTATTATAGCTGAGTATTCAGGGATGTTAAAAGCAATAATAAATCAGTCAAGATGGCGGAGAAGTAGCAGCTGAGACTACATCAGGTAGCAGGAGATCAGCTAGATAGCTTATCAAACCATTGCGAACACCTACAAATCCAACGGGAGATCGAAGAGAGGAAGAACAGCAATTCTGGAAACAGAAAATCGGCCACTTTCTGGAAGGTAGGACTGGCGGAGAAGTGAATAGAAAGCGATGGGAGGATAGACCGAGGGGGAGGGGCCGGATCCCGGCAAGCGGCGGAGCAACGGAGCACTAAATTGGGACTTTTAAAAGTCAGCTCCACGGAGGGACATCGCTCCAGAGGCTAAACCGGGGTGAAGCCCACACGGGGTCAGCGTGGCCCCAGGTCCCGCAGGGTCACAGAAGGATCGGGGGAGTCTGAGTGTCACAGAGCTAGCAGGTATCAGAGGGGGAAGCCAGCTACAGAGACAGAGCCGAGGAGTGAGCTCTCAGCTCGGGGTTACCTTGAACCGGTCGCAGGCTGGGTGAGCTCTGAGTGCGGCCAGAGGTGAGGGAGATGGGAGTAGCCAGGGCTTTTCTCTGAGGAGTGGAGCCCCAAAATCTCAGCTCTTCCGGGCCGGAGACTGGGAGGCCGCCATTCTCATTCCCGTCCTCCGGAACTCTACCGAAAGTGCTCAGGGAACAAAAGCTCCTGAAAGCAAAACCGAACGGATTACTTAGCCCTGCCCCTGGTAAGGGCGGTGCAGCTCTGCCTCGGGCAAAGACACTTGAGAATCACTACAACAGGCCCGTCCCCCAGAAGATCAAAAAAAATCCAGCCAAGACCAAGTTCACTTAACAAGGAGAGCAGCGGAACTCCAGAGGAGAAAAAAGCAAAGCGTGGAATTCATGGCTTTCTCCCCATGATTCTTTACTCTTGCAGTTAATTCAATTTTTTCTTTAAAGGGCATTTTCCTAGGGTCTTTGCCACCCTTTTAGTATTTTATTTGCTCCTTCATATAATCTTATCTGGAAAAAATGACAAGGCGGAAAAACTCACCACAAAAAAGGAACAAGAGACAGTACCAAAGGCTAGGGACCTAATCAATTCAGACATTGGGAATATGTCAGATCTAGAGTTCAGAATGACAATTCTCAAGGTTCTAGCTGGGCTTGAAAAAGGCATGGAAGATATTAGAGAAACCCTCTCTGGAGAGATAAAAGCCCTTTCTGGAGAAATAAAAGAACTAAAATCTAGCCAAGTTGAAATAAAAAAAGCTATTAGTGAGGTGCAATCAAAAATGGAGGCTCTTACTGCTAGGATAAGTGAGGCAGAAGAAAGAATTAGTGATATAGAAGACCAAATGACAGAGAATAAAGAAGCTGAGCAAAAGAGGGACAAACAGCTACTGGACCACGAGGGGAGAATTCGAGAGATAAGTGACACCATAAGATGAAACAACATTAGAATAATTGGGATTCCAGAAGAAGAAGAAAGAGAGAGGGGAGCAGAAGGTATATTGGAG
>PISX010006257.1:0-99069 GCA_004024625.1 Mellivora capensis
AGCTGTACATTCATTCATTCATTACTCATTTTTAAAATACTTATACCTACTTTGTATCAGGTCCTCTACTGGGTGCTGGGGTTTCAGAAGAGAACAGAGGGAAAAAAAAAATCTCTGCCTTGTAGAACTTGTATTTTCATAAGGGCAGATAAAAAAATAAGTGGGATACATTGTCATGCAGAATTTAAGGCAGGGCAGATAAATAAGGAATTCAGGACAGAGTGGATTTGTAATTTTAGATAGGTTGACCATGGAAAGCCTCATTAAAAAGGTGACATCTGAGGAAGCATTTTAAGGAGTGAAATAAGCAGACAAAATTTTCTTCTACAGAATATGAACAATAATACTTATGTTGGAAGATTAAGTATAAATATATATAATGTATGCCTTAATTAATATAGTTCCGTGCTAATACGTAAGAATTGTTCAATAAATGGTGATTTTGTTGCCCAGTTGTGTGCTTCATTTTTAGTCTCTAAACTTTTAAAGTCTCCTTTAAGAAAAAACTTTTTTTTTTTCAAATTTTTAAATTCTAGTTAACATATAGTGTGATATTGGTCTCAGGCATAGAATTTAGTGATTCATCACTTGCCTGTAACACCCAGTGCTCATCATAAGTGCCCACCGTAATACCGATCACCCAGCTAGCATAACCCCCCACCCACCCTTCCTCCATCAACCTTCAGTTTGTTCTCTATAGTTAAGAGTCTCTTATGGTTTCCTTCCTTCTCTTTTTTTCCCCTTACCATATGTTCATCTGTTTTGTTTCTTAAATTCCGCATATGAGTGAAATCATATGGTTTGTCTTTTCTGACTTACTTTGCTTAGGATAAGCTGCTTCCACATCGTTGCAAATGGCAGCATTTTATTCTTTTCAATGGCTGAGTAATCTAGTGTGTGTGGGGTGTTGTGATGGATATTCAAGCTTTTCCTGTACTTTGGCTATTGTTGATAATGTTGCTTTAAACATCAGGGTGCATGTGACCCTTTGAATCAGTATTTTTGTATCCTTTGGATACATCACTAGTAGTGCAGTTGCTGGATCGTAGGGTAAGCTCTATTCACTTACAAACTCAGTATGTAAATGATCCTGTATCCTAGCAGAACTTCACAGACAAAGATACCGAAGTTTGTGCAGGTGCAGTGGCTCACCTCAAATTATACAGCTAGATAGCCACAGGGGCAGGTTGCAGTTTAGAACATGTTCATTCATCTCTGAAGTATTTACTGAAGTCCTACTCTGTGCCAGACACTGCTACCAGTGGTGGGCAGCAACACGGAAAAGGGCTTTCCTCTCACAGAGCCTACACTCTGGGCTTGGGTAAGGGCATGATAGTAAATAAGTGAAAAATAGTTTGATAAAATGGTTGTAGATTCTTAGTTGTAGATCGTTAGTGATGCAAAAGTTTTTACAAGATGGTGACAGCAGAACGGGAGGAGGGAGCATTTTGGAGAGAGAGCCAGAGAAAACCTTTCTGAGCTCAAGCTTGAAGGATAAGGAAATGGGGAGCTGGGAGACTGGTGAGTGGCAGGCGTAAAAGCTCTGTGAGAAGACAGGGCCAGCTTGTGGGGAGAGTGGAGGTTGTTTGATGTAGTGTTAGGGTCCAACCAAGTGAAGACTAGAATGTTAAATAGGCTGGCGAGGAAGACCCGGGGGCTGTAGGGCTTCCGGATCTGTGGTGGTAAGCCTGGGCTTCACTTGCCATGCCAGTAACACCAGTGGAAGGTTTAAGCAGAGCAGTGTCAAGATCTGAGGTCATGCTGTAGGTTTTTCTTCTGTCTCAGCAGGTTTCTGATGAGGAAAGCCATGTTTCAGGGCCAGAGCTGCTGTTCCCAAGGGTCTAGCTGTCTTCGGATGGTCCCTCCAGTTTAGTACCCCATTGCCACTACTCTGGAATGGATGATGATACAAGAAGCACCTTCATAAATTACTGGCCAGTGTTCATAGATGAGGCTTTCTTGTGAGGTGGATGGAATTGTGGGGAAGGAGGGAGGCGAAAGCAATTTGCAGTGGCTTGAAGCATTAGCTGCAGTGCTTCTAGGAAGCCGTTAATCATGACAGCAGAACGGTTTTCCCGCATCCGGGGAGACGTGCACGTTTAGGGATGGCTTTCTTGGCAACTGTTTACTATTAAGATAATCACAGCGCTTTGAGGGAGAAGCATTAGGCTCATTCCAGTGACCTTTCTGCTGGCCATCAGTTGTGATTCGGAGTGAGCATTAGGAAGATCCCCGCTGTGGGAAACAAAATATAACACGTCCTGTTCTCTGGTTTTGACAAGACAGGCTGACAAATTTCATTTTATTTCCTTCCTGGATTATATTCTCCGAACCAAAGGACATTCAAACATGTGTTTCCCCCTCTCTCGATGAGAGCAAATCTAACTTTTAAGGCAGTGGAATGTACCTGACCCTACACGAGTGGCCGTGGGTGTTACACTCAGTTACCAGGATGGGTTCTTGGTCTCAAATACAGTTTCTTCTTTATTTGTCTCAGTGACCCTATTGGTCAGCAGCTGTTTTCTTCTTTCCAGTCGTGGTATGTGGAAACTGATCGTCAAGCAGGTAAAGTGTCTTGCCCAAGATCAGATGCAGCAAGTAAAGTGGCAAAATGAGGAAACCCATCAAGGTTGTCTGGCTTCTACACCTATGCCATTCTTTTTTCTTCTGAATAAACAACATATGGACAAGATCTAAAATTAAAAAGTTATGGAAGTACATCCTGTGAAAAATAAGTTTCTCTCCCATCCCAGTTCCCTTATTCTCCTCCCCAGAGGCAACTACTGCTGATGAATTCTCAGGTGTGTGATTTTACACTTCACTGGTCTCTTGTTGAGTGGAGAGCACGAGGCACAGAATCAAGTCACTGTAGTAACTGAGGTGCATAGTTAGGGTAGATGGCCTGTCAGGAACAGGAGCTTTTTCAAAATACACAGGTCTTTGGGCTCCTGAGTGGCTCAGTCAGCTAAGCGGCTGCCCTTACCTCGGGTCATGATCCCATGGTCCTCTGATGGGGCTCATCAGGCGTTCCTGCTCAGCGGGGAGTCTGCTCCTCCTCCTCCCTCTGGCCCTCACCTCTGCCCTTGCTCTCACTTGCTCACTCTCTAATGAATACATAACATTTTTTTTTTTTTTAAATATACATGTCTTGGGGCGCCTGGGTGGCTCAGTGGGTTAAGCCTCTGCCTTTGGCTCGGGTTATAATCTCAGGGTCCTGGGATCGAGCCCCACATTGGGCTTTCTGCTCAGCGGGGAGCCTGCTTCCCCCCTCCCTCTCTGCCTGGCTCTCTGCCTACTTGTGATCTCTTTGTGTCCGATAAGTAAGTCAAATTAAAAAATATATATATATACATGTTTTATTTCGTTCTTCCCGGGCAATATTCTCATTCTGTAGTTTGTGGTGAGGTTCCTATAGGAAATTGTGATTCTTTCTTTGCCTCACTCCACTGAGAACTCTACTGTTCAGGTATCACCAAAAGGCCTTATATTTGCTCAAGGAAGGAGGTGGTACTTCCTCAAGGAAGGTAAAGGAGGTTTCTTGGGAGGATGGCATTTGAAGTGTACCCTGAAGAATGGGTTCAAGGAAATAACTGCATATTCAGGTGGAGGAAGTACCAAGAACAAAGGTAGAACAAGAGTCGTAAGTGCAAAGTGTTAGACCAGATGTCAAAAGTTCAAATATCATGTGGATTAGGAAGGTAACATCAATGATATTTAAAATGATAATGGTAAACAACAACAAAAATGATAAATGCCAGTTGACTCTTGACCTTGGTTTTAGGGCACTAAAAAGAACTTTCATTGTATTTCTGTACAGAAGAGCACACAATGTGTATTTTTTGAATATTCAGAATTAAAATTTTATATGGGCAAGAAGCTTTTGCTGTGTTTCACTTTTTTTTTTTTTTAAAGATTTTTTTATTTATTTGACAGAGATCACAAGCAGCCAGAGAGGCAGGCAGAGAGAGAAGGAGGGGAAGCAGGTTCCCTGCTGAGCAGAGAGCCTGATGCGGGCTCCCAGGACCCTGGGATCATGACCTGAGCCGAAGGCAGAGGCTTTAACCCACTGAACCACCCAGGGGCCCCTGTGTTCACTTTTTAAAAGTTGTAGCTAAATTCTTGGAAAGTTTGTTTTTTATTTATGGTAAAATTAGTAATTCTTTCCCTCTAACTTTTAAACAAAATGGCATTTAACATCTTCAGTCTCTGTGTGTTTGTGTTTGTGTGTGTGTTATAAGAACTAATCATGGGGTTCTTTCTGTCCTATTTTGAGGTTAGCTTTTTTGGAAGCATCCTCCCCCATCCTACTGACATATCTGTTCCTCTCCAGAAGGGCTTTTTCCCCCGAAGCAACATCATTTATATTCTCACTTGCACATTCTGATATCTTGTTTTAGGGTCCTAAAAGTAGAGCTTTTAGCAAAATGAATGAACTGTGGTTTGCTTCGTGACAGGTCTCTCCACTTGCAGGTTGAAGGGCTCTGGCTTGCTTGGTCTCATTTGATCTTCATCATTTTAGCACTGACAGGAAGTTGCACAGTGGTCATACTTCTCCTTGGATATATTTCCATGTATCTTACTTGTCACATCGGGATCATGAAAACCCTGCTGCTCATTAACTTTGTCAATTTAAATAGGACCCCTTGCAAAGCGCATTGAATAAGCATCAGTAAAGCATAACATGGAATGTGTGTGAAGGCATCAATCACCTGTCTGTTGCACCCACTCCTGTCATTTTAGCACTCTCTGCTCTCTAAGAACTCAGAATATGGGAGGGGTGGACAACTGAAAGAGACAGATGAAACGGTTGATTTGTTGAGTTGCTAAATGCAGCTGGGACAGGTAATTAAACAGTCCTGCTCCTGCAGAGGAGCCTGCAGCAATGTAACATGAAATCTCAAAAACCCAGCTGTACTCAGATTTGGATACAGAACTAATATTAGGTAGGCCTCTCACAGATTGACAGATTTCGTAAACATCGTTTCTGGTGTATTTGTTCAGCGTGATTAAAGATGGAGCATGTGTGTTTTGTTCATGGTTTAAGTTTCTGGGGAGCATGTGCTGTTTATAGATATCTGGGAGCATCGCCTGCGAGGGTACAGGCCTGTGTCTGGAAGGCAAAGGATTCCATGGGTGACCTTCTCCTGCTCCTCTCTGCTCTTCTTCTCTGCTCCAGCTCATTCCTCCCGACTTAATCTGTTGCATGGATATGGTGGGGAATGGGGTCAGCTACATAAATAGGTCAGGATTAGGAAGGGGGGGCTGAATGAGGAAATTGAAGCAGTTTCCTCCTTAATCCTTTTTATTTTTTATGGGGGCATATTTCTATGTAAGTAGCAATAGTCTGTATGTACAGCAGTGTCCTTGTTTTAATTTGGGCACCTCTATGCAAAAATTGCTACCACCATTTAATCAGTTGCTCGAATAAAAATTTAGCAATTACCTTTTTTATTGACATTCCACAAGCAGCCCCCTCGCAGGTTTTTGTAGGGCTGATATGTTCTTACTTTCAATTTTGCCACAAATGTCCCCATCTCTGGAAAATCTACCCTGCCCAGCTTTTCAAAATGACCTTCATCAGTCATGTGTGGTATCTTGGCCCAGATTCATTCCTGCATAGCAACTAGAAATAATTACAACTAGTAATTATTTGGTTTTTACTTGTTTGTTGGTGAATTGTGCTTTTTTTGGTTGTTGTTAAAGATTGATTGATTGGTTTGAGAGAGACAGAGATTGAGAGAGTGTGAGCTGGGGGAGAGGCAGAGGGAGAGAATCTCAGACTCCCCGCGGAGCAGAGTCATCTCAAACATGACCCTGAGATCATGACTTGAGCTGAAATGAAGAGTCAGATGCTTAACTAACTGAGCCACACAGTGGCTCAGTGATGGAGTTTGAATACTTTTGACATTTACTTTTAATATCATTTAATTGTAGTTGTACAGCATTTAATTTTTAGTGATGGCTACATTTAACAGCAAACTTGCAGAATTCCTAAAGATTGAGCAGTCTGTTCTCGCAAGCAGTCTTCATACCACTGGAGACAACCTACGGGTGGACTCCCTGACCACTGACTACTGCCCTGTGTTTGCCTCATAAACAGAGGAAGGGAGAGAGTCGGCAAACATGGGTGGGTTAGTCCTTATTACAGAAACATTTCTCTGAGAGTTGTTATTTAACCTTTTACTACTGAAGAAAAGACTAAAAAACAAACAAAAAACCCCCCACCAACATTAATAATAAGGAAACTGGTATCTTCTGGTTTGATATGCATGGTTTGGTACAATGACTCAGTGAGAGGATAGGGGACCGCAGTGATAAAGAAATCACAGAGAGGGAACAAGAGTAAAAACAATGCTAACCTTCCATTTAGAGCGCTAGAACATCTTATTGCCAGAGATGGTGGTGGAATCTGAAGAGCTTGGAGGTCAAGAACACTTAACTTTCAGAAAGTTAGCCCAGAGCCAGAAATCCCTCATACCTGTTTTAAGTCATTGAGGTCTTGGTGTGCTAGACTGCTTGTCTTTCCCATTTGTCTGTATGTATACAGTGGGAAGGAAATGAGCCCTAGATGGTGCCTAAAGCCTGTAGAACTCTGGGGACCCAGAGCAGATGACTAAGGGGAGGTGACAAGCTCAGAGATAAGGGGTCACAGGGAATAGGAAATATGAAGGAAAGAACCATATTGTACATGCGTTGCCATGCTGTATAGGGTTTTCTCCTTATTAAATATATAGTTAGAGGTGGACCTGGTATTTTATTTTATTTATTTTTTTGAAGATTTTATTTAATTTGACACAGAGATCACAAGTAGGCAGAGAGACAGTCAGAGAGAGAGAGGGGGAAGCAGGCTCCCTGCTGAACAGAGAACCCAGTGCAGGGCTGGATCCCAAGACCCTGAGATCATGACCTGAGCCGAAGGCAGAGACTTAACCCACTGAGCCACCCAGGTGCCCCAAGGGCCTGGTATTTTAGATAAATAAACTATTGATATTGGACATATGAATCATAATTAGTAAGTACCATTTACCATATTTGAGTTTATGTAGCCACAATGATTAATCATGAACTCCATCTTTAAAAGTCAAGGGAGTAGAGTTTGGTGAGTGCATTTGACCTTTACAGCCAGCAACACCAACTCTCATCTCTTTATTTTGACATGGGCTAGAGTTTCTTAACCCTTGACTTATATCTGAGCCCATAGAAATCCTTCTAAGCCACCAACATCAATCCTAGGATGGAATAATGATTGACTTCCTTATTACATAGCCACCCTCCCCCACCTGGAAATTGTTCTCACTTAAGTTGGTGAGATGGAAAAGGAGTTCTTGAGTGAAGCATCATTCTCACAGCTTAGTTTGAAAAAAGTATTTAATGAGTCCATTTTAGCGCCTGGTATTATTGTAGGGTCTGAAGTTACAGAGAGAAGATACAGACTTTGCATTTAAGTAGGGGGAATAATCAAGGAAATAGAAATTCTAGGCACAGTAGGTTATGAGCTGTGATGGAGATCTATACAAGGTGGTCTTGGACCCCAAACAGAGGGACATTAACTCAGATATCAGGAAGGACTTCCTGGAAGTAACACTGCCTTGGTATTCAAGTGTGAGTGGAAATGAGGTAATAAAGAGGAACTCGAATGTTCTGGGAGATGGGTAGTCCTGCAGAAAAATAAAATCTGGAATCCATACTGGGAACTATAAGAAGTTTGGAATACTTGATGCTTAGAATTGAAGGCAGGACTTTGTACGTCGGTATGTCCATCCCTAAGGAATCTGAAAGGAAAAAAGGAGTGAGAGCAAGAAGACAAATTATTCGTATTTTATTGGTGGCTAGTTTCCACATTATTGCCCTCTATTGGGATCTTGATGATCTGACTCAAGAGGTGGGGCTTTCGTGTCGAAATAATACTTGATGGAGGATTAACAGTTGGATATGTCCTTGTCAGGTTTGATGTTGTTGCTTTGTGTTTTGCTACAGCTGCTGCCTATCCACACTCTGAGGCTTGGCATGGAAGTGGATTCCTTTGATGGGCACCATTACATCTCTTCAGTTGCTCCAGGTGGTCCTGTTGATACACTGAACCTCCTGCAGCCAGAGGATGAGCTTCTTGAGGTAAAATTCATGAGAGATACAAGACACAGGACAGGAATTTCTTAGTTGTAGGAAAATGTATTTTTACCAAAAATTCACTGAATTACATTACCGCCAATGTAATGTGAACTACTTTTATTGAAAAATACTTGGGGACTATCTTTTCAAGTGTACAACACAGTATTGTTAATGATAGTCCCCAGGCTGCTTTAAGAGTAGATCTTAAATGTTCTTTTTTTTTTTTTTTTTTAAAGAATTTATTTAATTGAAAGACAGAGATCACAAATAGGCAGAGAGGCAGGCAGAGAGAGAGAGAGGAGGAAGCAGGCTCCCCGCTGAGCAGAGAGCCCGATGTGGGGCTCGATCCCAGGACTCTGGGATCATGACCTGAGCCGAAGGCAGAGGCTTTAACCCACTGAGCCACCCAGGTGCCCCGATCTTAAATGTTCTTAACACACACACACACACACATACACACACACACACACACACAAAATGGTAACCATGTGGGGCAATGCCTGTGTTAACTAACTTCATTGTGACAATATTTCACAGTATAGATGTAGTTCGAATCATCACATTGTACACCTTAAATGTACACAATATTATGTGTCAATTTTATCTCAATAAAACTGGAGAAAATGAAGGTAGAGAAAAATACAGCCTATGTAATGATAAAATAGATAATGGATTTGAGTTCATTTTTCCTATCTTTTGGGACTCCTGAGACTTTCTTTTGCTTGCTTATTCAAGTGATTGACTGAGAAAGGAGCTAATGTCCTGTTACAGTTTGATAGCATAATTAGAATTTTTTTTAGGAAAATTCTTTTTTAAGAGACGAATCCCTACCCCTTGTTTGCAACATGTAGTCACATTCACCTGCAGGTTTTATGGTTATTTCTAATAAGAATTAGGCTAGCTGGATGACCTCAGGCTTATGTATTATTGACTGGTATTCAGATTGTCTGCTTGGGACTCGCGTCCCAACATGGCAGCCTCTGTGGGCTCACTCAGGCTCCCTAGCCTGTCTTCACCTAGAACAATTCTAGAGCACTTCTGCTTTGACATGACCTTGAGATATTTTGTTAGAATGGACAGTCCCAGAGCTAACGTAAACAAACACACAAACAGCATTGAATCCCCTAATTTTACAGACAGGAAAATAAGGCACTGATTTTTCCCCAACGTTATATACTCCTAGCATGATGACTTTAGTTCATGTTTTCTACCTCCCATTTCACTGTTGTTTTTTTTTCCCCCAAATACACTACTTCCGAAGCCCCTCAAAAAAATAAACATGGGGAATGGTCAGACTTAAAGAAGGCTATGTAAAAGAGGATTCTGCCACGAGTTAGGAACCACAGAAAGCTCTAACTTGGGTTTAATAGACTCAACCTCGTAGCCTTAGCCAAGATTTGACTCCCATGGGCCTTGATTGTAGAGATGTCTTTCTAAAGTTGATGTTTACTCAAAGTGAAATGACAAGGATAGCAAATAGGGGTGTTGTTGGGTGCAGCTGCATTTTTGAGCAGTGTCTGGCCACCTAGAGAACTATGTTGAAAATTCTAGGTTGACTTTTGAGGTCAGAGGGAAAGCTGCTATGACTGGTTGTTAAATTTTATCATAAGCATAAGAGGGCAAGATGTGGGAGTCCTTTTTCAATCTCTAGTAAGTGGCTTATTTTTAGAAGTGCTCAAGGAATCCTACTGGGATGCTTATTGTGGAATAATGCCTTTATTCTGCATGACTTAGGCTTTTCTTTTGTTTTTTGTTTATTGTTTTGGTACTGAGATCTGATCTTTCGATTGTCAGGGCACATTCGTAGCTTTATGGATGTCACATATAATAATCTGTAGATGGGGACCATTTCTATAATGTGTAGTTTTTAGGTATTGAGAAAGGAGATATTTTTGTTTGGAGAGAAGTGGAATTAGTAAAAACCAGTTTAATTCTCTCTTTTTTGTGAGTGAGAAATATGCATAGATTGTACTGTGTACCTGAAACTAACATGGTCTATCCACTACAATTTTTTTTTTAACTTTAGATTTTTTTTTTTTTTTTTTTTTTTTTTTGACAGAGATCACAAGTAGGCAGAGGGGCAGGCAGAGAGAGAGAGGAGGAAGCAGGCTTCCCGCTGAGCAGAGAGCCCAATTCGGGACTCGATCCCAGGACCCTGGGATCATGACCTGAGCCAAAGGCAGAGGCTTTAACCCACTGAGCCACCCAGGTGCCCCTATTTTTAAGTTTTGGAGGAACCTCCATACTGTTTTCCAGAGTGGCTGCACTCATCCTTGTAAACTTTAAAGCGTTATCTCACTCTGCAATCTTGGCAGTATTATTACTGTAAAAAGGCATAAGCAATCTTTATGGGATAAGATGAATGAGGATTGAATGAGGTAATGTGGTGGGACAATACTTGTACAGTATTATGTACTCTGCAAACGTGTATGTGTGTGTGCTTTCTAATCACAAAGTTCTGAATAATTGAGACTTGATAGCTCCTAAGAGGGTCTCCAGTTGGAGGGCCTAAAGAAATACTGTGAGCTCTAGAATAAAAATTGGCTTATTCTGAATAGCCAAATATAGAAATAGAGAAATCTCTCTAAAGTTAGCCAAATAAACTCCTGAACCTAAAGCGTTGTGTGTGTGTGTGTGTGTGTACTCCTTAGAACTTAAAACCAGAAACACAAATACACTCTGGGGTTAGAACATTGTGCCAAGTCTCAGCCCAGAGCAGCTATTTACAGCAGCCATAAATCCTCTTAGATAGGAGTTGGTAATGGGAAAGGTGACCAATCCCTTCAACAGTAGAGAGCAGTGAGGAGGACTACCAGGCACTGCTATAATAATTGGAGACAATTCAAATGAATAAATAATGAGCTAAATAAATATTTAAATGTACTCCAAGATAAAAACCTGAAAAGTGATTTTCTAATTTGTTGAAGTAGTGTGAAACACAAACTAAGACTTGCGTATGGGGTAGAATTCTTGGCTTTGGTTATATCCGCTTGCTTGCTTCTCGGTATAGGGTACTGTGCATGTGGGTGATTTGAGAACTTGCTCTGTCTGTGGCACCCGTTGGCACTGGTGACGTGATGTGACCAGTGAAGGTTGACTTTCAGTTCTTCCGAGGAAAAACATTTATCAGTTGCTAAACTTGCTGTCCCCCGGATCCCTTTCATCCATCAGACAGTCTTGGGAGATGATCCTGACTTTTCCACTAGCACCAGCTCCCTGAAGCACATATGAGTCTCTTTACTTGGTGGTGATACCTCTGTAAATAATTAAGAGGCAGAGAGATGGTGTCTGGCCTGACGGCTAAGTGCTTGGATTTGTGGGCCCGACAGTGGCTCCCAGGGATCATTGACTTTGGGCTCAGGTCGTTGCCTCTGAGATGCTTGCAAAACCCACAATGCCGTATTCTCTGAGAAGGACAGATTTTGTGCACACATTTCTCCCAGGAAAGTCAGCCCCACTAGCGATCTGGACATTAGCACGGCACCTGTCAGAAATTGATGCCAGCCCAGAAATACCTTTAAAACTAATAATGCCACTGAACGTTCCCAGGAAGGTAGGAGTCAGGTGGGAAAAGACTGGTTCATGCCTGGATTATGTTCATGCCTCAGCTTTTGGGGAGTTGCAGGCAGATCAGTTTTTAGTGGTGTTGAGTCAGAACTGAGAGAGCTTCTGGAGCTTAAGTCACATAGATAAAAAATTAGAATAGGTTTATCTTTCTAAATCATCTTTGGTGCAAAATACTATTACTGTGCACTAAAACATGAAACTTAGGTAATTTCACGGTGATAAGCACTAAGCATTAGGAGTAGTTAGTTATCATTTTGTTCTTTTAAGCATTTGGAACACACTTCTAACAGTTTGAAAACTGACACACCTCCTATATATATAGACCTATATATAGTTGACGGCTGTGTGAGCAGAACATGTAACAACAGAATGGATTTACATGTATTTCTTTTTGATAGATACTTTTTCTAGGATGGTCTTAAGCATCAGAGAGGGAGAAAAACCATGAGAGACTCTTAACTCTAGGAAACAAACTGAAGGATGCTGGAGGGGAGGTGGGTGGGGGGATGGGATAGTTAGGTACCTGACATTAAGGAGGGCACGTGATGTGATGAGCACTGGGTATTACACGTGACTGATGAATTATTGAACACTATATCTGAAACTAATGATGTGCTATATGTTGGCTAATTGAATGTAAATTTAAAAAAAAGTTTATGGCATATGAAAGAAAATTGTGAAAAGTTATGCTAGATTTTGACAGCTGAGTATCCTAGATTTTGTTACCTACACATTGTAAATTGAGTGGTTTTTAATTACAGCCTAAAAATTAGTGTTGATATCTATAGTGTCACTTTTATAAAATGAAAAAGCCAGAGGAGTTGTCTTAGGAAGGCTAGCAATGATATTTAGTGTGTTTAAGGAGAGATGTGTAGAAGTAGATGAAAGAATTCAAGAATTGGAGGGTAGAAAAGAAAAATCATGGAGGTGTGAGAAATTAGATCACTTGTAATCTGCACACGTCTTAAACTTTCTTCACTGAAATTCAGTAAAGGTTTAGCCTAAATTTTTATACATTTGATTTCTAGTGTTTTTAGTTACTGCTAAAATAATGTTGTTACATTTGGACCCTTTGTTTGTGGGGAAAATAAAACCTGTTTTTATTTGGGTAGATCCATGTGAGCATGGGACTTTGGTTTTTTTCTCCAGGGCTGCTCAATTCTGACTTCTCCCTTGTCTTTCTAGGTCAATGGTGTGCAACTGTATGGGAAGTCTCGCCGAGAAGCAGTGTCTTTTCTCAAAGAGGTGCCTCCTCCCTTTACCTTGGTTTGCTGTCGACGACTGTTTGATGATGAAGCTTCTGTGGATGAACCAAGGACCACTGAAGCCCCTCTTCCCAAGATGGAGGTACTAACAGAATATTCTGTGGTTCCCACAGGAACGAGATTCATCAAGAATGCCCTGACGAGTGTGTTTGGATATGAAAGGAGGGGAGAATTTTCCATCTTTTGACTATAGTAGCACTCAAAGGCAATAATGCATAGCTTTACAAACCGTTACTTTTCATTTCACATCATAAAACTTTCATTCTTCTTCTTCTTCTCTTCTTCTACTTGAAATGTTGGTGACATTAATGTGCATGCATTATTATTTTAGAAAACCTTTTTTTAGTAATTTCCTGGGCTCATTACTTTAGGCTCCCAGTTCAACTCAGTTCACCTTAAGTTTAAGATGTTGGTGAGTGTTGAATATCTAATGGACTTCCCTTTTTCAGAGCCTTAGAAATATGAAGATCTATCACCAATTTCGAAGTGAGTAAAAATTGCTGTAAAAGCCTTCAGAAGGTCAGAGAATAAAATAACATTTTCTGTGCTCTTGGTACACTTCTTTTTTTTTTTGTTTTTTAAAGAATATTGTGATTATGTAAACAGTTTTAAGCACGTGCTTTGCCATCTTTTGCCAATTGAACCTCACCTTTTATGCCACTTCCCTACCCTACCCCACTGCCCCTTTCCAGACCCTTATAGATTATAATTCCTTAACACCAGTTAAGTTTATTTCTTTATTTTTTTTTAAGATTTTATTTATTTATTTGACAGACAGAGATCACAAGTAGGCAGAGAGGCAGGTAGAGAGAGGAGGAAGCAGTCTCCCTGCTGAGCAGAGAGCCCGATGCGGGGCTCGATCCCAGGACCCTGTGGTCATGACCTGAGCTAAAGGCAGAGGCTTTAACCCACTGAGCCACCCAGGCACCCCAGTTATTTCTTTATTTTTTAAAGATTTTATTTATTTGACAGAGTACAAGCAGGGAAAGCAGCAGAGGAAAAAGGGAGAAGCAGACTCCCTGCTGAGCAAGGATCCTGATCCGGGACTCAATCTCAGAACCCTGGGATCATGACCTGAGCTGAAGGCAGACCTTAACCAACTGAGCCACCCAGGCGCCCCATTAATACCAGTTTAGATGCACAGAGCCTTCCTTTTACTTGCCTGTGGTCTGAGTTTCAAGATAATTGTGCCTCTACCACTTTATGATTGTGAATCTTTGAGCAAATAACTTGACTTTCTGTTCATATTCTTTCTTTTTTCTTTTTTTCTAAGATTTTATTTATTTATTTGACAGAGAGAAAGAGATCACAAGTAGGTAGGGAGGCAGGCACAGAGAGAGGAGGAAGCAGGCTCCCTGCTGAGCAGAGAGCCCAATGCGGGGCTCCATCCCAGGACTCTGAGATCATGACCTGAGCCGAAGGCAGAGGCTTAACCCAATGAGCCACCCAGGCTTCATATTCTTTCTTTGAAAATTGGGGATACTTATAGTCCTTCCTGGCCTCCTCAGTTTGTACGAGAAGGAAATTAAGTAATTTGTGCCCAGCCGTTAGTGCAGTGACTTGCACATGAGAAGTGCTCAGGGAAGTCTCGTGAGAAGTGCTCAGGGAAGTCTCCTGTAGCTCTTGACTGCTCCAGTCCAGCTGTCTTTGTTTCCTGATCTCCTGAAGTATATAAGAGCCCTGTCTCAGGGTCACAGATACTTTCATGTGTATTAAGCTTGCTTTTGCAAGAAAACTCAGCCCCTGTGAGCAGAGTCATATCTTAAAATTATTTTGTCTCTCAGAGTGTTTTTATTCTATACTGGGTGTATAGGAATTGCTTAGTCCATTATTGATTGAGAATCTTTTTTTTTTTTTTTCTTAATGTTTATCTTCGGTAAAACATATTTCAAGGAAGGATCTTGAAAATCACTTTTGTGATTCTTAGTATCTTTACTAAAATTCAATGTGGATGAGGGCTTACCTCTAAAGATTGATAAAAATACCTTTAATCTAATCTTACAGAGTGTGTAAATCACCCAGCTTGCTGACTCAGTGCTCCCATCAGTCATCCTTAACCACAATGGGTAAACAACAGCTTTGAATTATTCTAAATGTCAACCTTGCTGCCCATTAGTTGATTGCTTTCCATTTTGTAAATACAGGAGTTATGCACAATTGATTGTATCAAAGTGATATATCTTAGGTTGGAATATAATATCTTATATGTCTTGGATGCCTTGAAATTTCTATAAACTTGGGTTTTATAAGTGTGTACAGTTTCTCAAAATCCTGGCTTTCTTTTCTGTCTTCCCCTCCCCCCCCCATTTATCCCCGTATCATCTTAGGTTCTTAAACCTTATCTGGTTTAGCAGCTCAGCCAGAATTCTAATGCTCATTAATCAGTGAGGGTATTAAATGCCCCAGTAAAACATTAATCATATTGTATTAGCTATAGGAACTTTACTTTTTATTGGAAGGTATAATGTTTTCTTTATAAATATCATTTCCTCACATCAGGCTGATACATACAAAGGTTATTGATCCAGAGCATCCCACTAATTTCAAGTTTTGTAATTCAAGAATCCAGAAATTGTTACCATGTTTAGACTCAATCCACCATTGACTTTCCATGTCCTGTAGGGACAGTTTTTAGACCTAGACCAACCCTAATTTTAAAAATGTTTTAGTACTTGCTATGGTACTTTACTCTTCCATATTAAAAGGGTCCCTCCTTTTGATTTCATTAAATGGATTTTCTTATGCAAGTCCCTCAAAATTAAGTTCCTAGGAATGATGCACTTTGATTTTATTTACTAAGAGCACCCAGACTTTTAAGAAGTCTACTTTTAAAAATTATTATTTAGCCTGTAATTTTATTTAAAAAGTTTCAAGCAGTGCGCCTGGATGGCTCAATTGGGTAAACATCTGCCTTTGGCTCAGGTCATGATCTCAGGGTCTTGTGATTGAGTCCTATGTTCGGTTCCCTGCTTGGTGGCATGTTTGCTTCTCCCTCTGCCTCTGCCCCTCCCCCTGCTCATGTTCTCTCTCTTCTTCATGCTCTCTCTCAAACAAATAAGATCTTTAAAGAAAAAAAATTCCCAAGGGATATGCAGTCAAAGATGGATGATTTGTTAATGTTTTGGACAAATATTTATCAAGCACCTACTCTGAGCCAGGATCTTTTGTGGGCTGAGTGGATGGCTATTGGTAAACCCCATGGTAGCCCACAGAGAGTTTCCATTCTAGCCTGTCATTTTGTTAGTTGCTAGGGCTGTGAAGAAAACGAAGATAATCTTTGCGCTTCAGACAGAAGTTCACAGTATTTTGAGGATAGTAAGTCATATGAACACACAATACAGTGCTATAAATAGTATTAAAAACTGAAGGTTGAAGCAGCTCTTCTTCTGTGTAGGCGACTCATTGACCCACTATCATTTAGCTTCCTAGAATTCCTCATAGCAGTGACTCTTCCTGAAAGGAGAGGGGAGCCTAGAATAGGGGTTTGGGGGTATGAAGTCAAGGAAAATAACCAAGGACTATTGGATAGTTTTGCTAACTTAAATCCTCCAAGATGAGATTTTCATTATTTCAACTCGGTGATTTTTTTTTTAAACCAGTTTTTAGACTTAGACAATTCCCAAGGACTTGGATTTTTTCCACTTTATTTTTCTAGTGAAGTTTTTCTTGAAAACTTCCAGGAGCCAACAAAAGTGGTTTCTTTTGTGTCTTGTACTATCCTTTCTCTCTGTTGGCATCTTTCTGTCTTTCACTGTAATTACGAATTCAGGTAATGCTACTTAAATATCTTATAAGCTTTGACTTTGTATGATTTTTTTCATTTTTTTTCTTAAATTGCATATTTTTCCTTTTATGCTTCTAATGGGACTCATTGAAGTATAAGAGGTCAGTGTTAATATTTTGAACGAAACAGGTACTTTACATTTAAAAAAATCCAACTGTATGAACAGTCTGCATTTTGAAGTGCTTGAATTTTCATGAAGGTCTTATACTAGAGTGTGTGTGCCCCAGTGCATGCCATTCTGAAAAGATTAAAAAGATGTATGCATGCCAAAGAATTCCCAGTTGGAGAAGCTGTGAGATTCCTGAGATGTTAATTCTTTTCAGAATTGAAAGGACAATGTTTTGAAGCATTTATCTTCTTTGGTGTTTCAGGCTGACCACAGTGTAGAAGTCAATACTGAAGAAGAAGATGATGGGGAATTAGCATTATGGACTCCTGAAGTCAAGATTGTTGAACTTGTAAAAGATCATAAAGGCTTGGGATTCAGCATCCTGGATTACCAGGTATAAGAATCTATATTGAGTTTTTGGAGAGATTTGTTTTAAAGGTATGTGAAGTAGTAATTATTTAAGGCACCCACTAGGGAAAACAGAATGATTTGATATCTAATTCTACCACCCAGAGACAGGTGTTGTAATTTACATTGTTACCTTTGCATTTGGTAGCTTTCCTAGTGAATAAAATGGGGGGTGATACAATAATTGAACAGGGAGGGAAGCAATAGTTTTATGCCCATGGATGCTTTTAGAGACTGGAGTTTGAAGAGTTTTTTTTATATGGAGGGATTTCCCCTCCCGTTTTATTGAGATATATTTCACATATCATAAAATTCATAAAATTCATGCATTTCAAGCATGCTGTTTGGTTGTTTTTAGTATATTTGGAGTTGTGCAACCATCACCACAGTCTAATTTTAGAACCCTTTCATTACCCCAGAAAGAAACCCATCCACATTAGAGTTGTTCCCAACTCTTAATCTTCTCTCTCCCCTTCACACGAAGGTTTTTATTGTTTTGCTCATTGGTTGATCTCAATGAGCTTGATTAAGTAGAAATGTTCTTTATGAAATTATATATTTATATTTAACACAGACCACATACTATTTATGTATTTATGTGTACACCAATTACAGCTAATGTCACTAATGCATTTGGGGGGTTGTGTGTGAAGGATCACAATAGGACATCTGTATGTTGTATCAGTTTACTGGTTTACAGTATTTTTAGACCTTCTGATTATCATGGGGAACTTAAAACTGTTGGCAAAAAACCTCTTCACTTTTAAGATGCATATTTTAATACTTTAGTGCTGCCTAAACACATTGTGGTTTAATAAAGCAAAATGTACTCTATCAAAGCACATAAAATGCCAAGTGATATAAAAATCAATTTTTTAATATAATAAGGCATTCGGGAACAGATTAAAAGAAAAATACTTTGAGCATTATGTAAGAACATTAAATTCCATATTTAGGTAGTATGATTTAAGATTACTGAAATAGATTGTTCATTTTTGCTGGCATATTTCAGTGCCAGATAACTCTGTGTTATTAGAACTTTCCTTTGGAGTATTACTGAATTATGACTTGCTGATTGTAAATAATGCATATTTGGGGAAATACTTTTATCAAGAAGTACCAATCCTGTAAGATTCTAGAAGTTTCTATATTGATTAATATAAGGGCATATAGGGGGATGGGGTAACTGGGTGATGGACATTAAGGAGGTCACATGATGTAATGAGCACTGGGTATTATATAAGACTAATGAATCACCGAGCTCTACCACTGAAACTATTTTAAAAAATTAAAAATTAAAAAAACTTAAAAAATATAAGGGCATATAAAACAAGTTGTAGGTACCATCTCAATTTTTCTTCCCCAATGTACCCTTATTATCTACCACATGATAAATAAGTATTTGCAGAATGATTGAATAAAGTTTAGGTCAGCTAAAATTAACTGGAAGTGAATGAACGCATTCAATGAGGTTTTTTTTTAACCATTTTGATTATAGGATTTAGTTTAGAAAACTCCTTTCATATGAAGTATTAGATATTCAGCTATATTTCCATTATGATTGGAATCTATCTAAATTTGCATTCTTATATAATATAATGGTTGCTCTTACCCTCTTAAATGACATTATGTGCAAGTTTTATATTTTGCAGTCAAATGCTCTACCACTGAGCTATACCCCCAGTTTTATATTTTGAATATTTCCCGTGTTAAGGCAGAGGAGTGCTTTAGAAATAAAAACAAAAACAAACTTCAGTAAAGGAGAGAAAGAAAATGTTGAAAGTCCTTAAGAGTTTAAATTAACCTCTAGTTAACAGAAGAATTCTTGTATCAGTTCTGAGCTTTACACTTGAAAAAAAAAAAAAAACCTTATTCCAAATATAGAAAATTTTTTTCTTCATTGTACTCCTATAGGAATGCCTTGAGGAATACTTTGGTTTTTTAAAATTTTATTTTTTTATAAAATTCTAGGTTTCTCCCCCCTACTCCTTATCTTCTTATAATGATCATTACATATACTGTTTCTGTACAAATTATATAAAGTAATTTCTCTGTAAAAGAAGTAATTTTGCCTTTGTGCTTCTCAGAGGACTGATAGAAAAATATTTCATTTCTGAAATGCTACTTTGATTCATATTAAAGCACTCAATTTATTTACTTCTATAGCTAAACCTTGAAAGAAGAAACATTCAGTCTTAAAGTGGATTATTTTCTTAAGTCAGTCTTAAGTACATTTACTTATAATTGTATTCACATTTTCACCATTTGTTAGTGGCATGTAGAACTGTTGAACACTGTGACATTTAGATGACACATAAACACAATTTAAAAGTTGGTTTTGGGCAAGTTAATTAATTGGTTATATTGTCCTTTTTGTAATTAGGTAATAAATTCTAAAGTTCAACATTTTTTTTTTGCAAGAGCAGGTGAAGGTTTAGCAAAAGTCATGAAAGGCCATGTTCCTGGCTATTACTGTATTTGATGCATCCTGTATGAATTTATTAGGTAGCTGAAGAGGGCCAATGCAGATCCACCCACATCCCCTTTTCCCCCTTTAGCACATTTAGAGTAAGAATACTCTAGAAACATTTTGGCCACAGGGAGAAAGTTTTAGGAGAGTGGGAGAGCTTCCAGGTTGTAAAGGGCTGCATTAGCAGTATTGAAGAGACTGAAAATTTACTTAGCAATATTAATTTCTCTCTAACTCATTTTTCTCTAGATTAGTAAGAACTTCCTCAAGAACCTGACAAAATTATATACAACATCTGTTTCATTGGTGCTTATACAATTTCTTCATCTATAAAATGGGGATATGTCTAGCTCAAAGGATTGTTGTGGATTAATTAAGTTAATGTGTAAAGAAATGGGAAATGTTAACATTACTATGGGTGTGTGAATATTGATAATCATCCAGTTTAGAAATTAGAAGTCTGGATATTGTCCTTGAAGGTATAACCATACTGCAGTATATTTGAACCCTATCAATTTTAGCTATCTGGTTAGATTCGGAAAATTAGTAAGTAGATACTTTTGTTTAGTGAAATCTAAATTTAATTATTACATTTTAAAATGGAGCCAACTCCTGATGAACCCTAGGTGAATCATCCAGTTTTGGATTATGGGCCGGCAGTTTGCTTTTCACATAAATTGAACTGAACCTTAGGGAAAAATGAGTGAGCAGATAAAGGATCTTGATTTGGCCATGGAACTGTGGAGTGGCTGGACAGGCGAAAGTCTGAAAATTCAAAGAGCAAAGAGCAAACTGAAAATTCATTTTAATTAAAGGCATTTAAAATAGATTGGGGCAAAGGAAAAGGAGAAAGCAGCAGGGAATCATATTTACTATAACCTAGTAAACTATGGTTTATGCAATTTTTGTGTTACAGTAAATATGATTCAGGTTGTAAGCCACCTCATTAGATTTTAGGATAAGGTGATCATCGCATTATTGGCTCTGATATGAATGAAGATAGAATATTTATTAGTCACAAATATTTCTAGGTACTGCTCCATGTAGTGGCTCGTTAAAATCCTGCCCTATATGTGTGCTGTATTTGAAGGCTCATTGGGGGCACCTGGGTGGCTCAGTGGGTTAAAACTCTGCCTTTAGCTCAGGTCATGATCCCAGGGTCCTGGGATCGAGCACACATCGGGCTCTCTGCTCAGCGGGGAGCCTGCTTCCCCTAACCCCTCTCTCCCTGCCTCTCTGTCTACTTGTGATCTCTGTCTGTCAAGTAAATAAATAAATCTTTTTAAAAAAATAGAAGGTTCATTGGTCACAGTATAATGTCATACCTTATAGGATAGTGTCATGGAAAATAGCAATGTGCATAATTTAACAAGAACATGATTATTATGGCTTAACTATGTAATCTGTTTGTAAGCAATACAAGACTTCAGAAATTTGGTTATAACTTTTTATAGTATAATTTCTTGCCAATTTCTAGATGTGGTTTTCATATTGTGCTTTAGTTATTGTTGTCTTGATTATGTGTAATGTCTTTATTCTGTGGAATATTACTAATACTAATCCTAATATTAACACTAAAACATACAAATTCAATACTAATAGCATAATAACATTTATTGAGTGTTTACAGTTTTCTGGCCACTGTTCTGATTGCTTTATGTATCCCTCACAAGAAGCCTATGGAGCAGGTACTATTATTATTATCCTCATTTTTGAGGTGAGGAACGTGAAGCACAGAGATGTTATGTAACTAGTGCAAGTTCACACAGCTAGTATCTGGCAGAACTACAATTTGAACTCAAGCAGTCAGCTCCCAGAATCTGTGCTTTTAACTACCATATTATGTTGTTCCTTTCCTTATGAGTGCATTTTATTACAGAAGATTTTTGTACTAAATTTATTACAGCAAATCTTTACAGCTTGTAAAAAAAATTCCGTATCTTAAGCACAAGCTGCTAGATAGTTTTCTCATTTTTAATGTTTATGTGAAAGTTTAGTAAATATTAAAAATTAACATAGTGTGTTCAGTTGCATTGTGTAAGAGCTAGTGTTTATTGCTTCAAATGAAAATAATTACAAATTTAAGAATCCTAAATTAGTACAACTAATTTGTTGTGGGCTAGTGTTCAATAATGAAGCAATTATTAGGCAGTGTGAGTCTTTGATTTTTAATTTCAACCAAAAAGCTTGAAATAAATTTAGAATTGTCTGGATTTCACCTTGGGTTGACCTTAGATATTAAACATGGCAAGTGGATATTTTCTGGTGTTTTGATTTATGTTGAACTTTGAATAACCCCTCATGATTATAATTCACGGGAAATGTTTGACATTAGCCAATTTTTGAACATTAGCCATGATATTGCCATTCTTAATACTTTTGAATTTTAGTGATTTAGAAGGAAAAATTTATTGACCAATAATTCTCTTCCCTCCAGCATCCCCATCCTCATTTCTCCCCTCCTGATTTAGACACACTCAATTTTTGCCAAAGCAGATATTTTTAAAAGACTTTGAGTTTATCTCCGACACCAAGATAGATAAAAATTAGAAAGCATTATAGTGTAGCCATTAAGACGTGATTCATACATAAATACTGTTAGTAATATTTTTAAAAAATTGTTTGAAAGATCAAAGACAAATGATGACTCACTAAGAACAATAGTGAAAATATTCCTCCCCGTTAAAAAAAAAGCAAAACAGCAATTTATTTTTCTTGTAGCTCTTCAGAATGGTTTGATAACTATCCAGCTGAACTCCTGGGACCTGATGATATTTAGGTCTCCTACTCCTCTGCCATCTTGCTCCTCGATTTATTTTTTTTAACAGAAGAAATGGGTTATAAATCCCGAATAGTATGAACATAAAATATTGTAGTATTGCTAAGTCTTGGATATCCGTATGCCTTACTATTTCTGAGAAAAACTTAGTGTGTGGTTTTTGCTGGACTCCTTCCTAATTCTATTAGATAAATTCTTTTAAAAACATCTAAAAAGTTGTAGGAATAGATTGTGTAGATTTTATATATGTGGGTTTTTTTTTTTAAGATTTTATTATTTATTTGACAGACAGAGATCACAAGTAGGCAGAGAGGCAGGCAGAGAGAGAGGGGAGTCAGGCTCCCTGCCGAGCAGAAAGCCCGATGAGGGGCTCAATCCCAGGATCCTGGGATCATGACCCGAGCTGAAGGCAGAGCCTTTAACCCACTGAGCCACCCAGGTGCCCCTGTATTTTTGGATTTAAATTGACTTTTTTCTTATCGTATGTGCAGAAGAATGACTTTCTCTGCTCATTAGAAATATATGTATATATGTCTTTTTTTCCCTCTAAGGTTTTATTTTTAAGTAATCTCTACTTCCAGCGTGGAGCTAGAACTCACTAACCCCGAGCTCAAGAGGCACATGTTCCACTGACTGAGCCAGAGAGGCACTCCTAGAAATGTTTGTAAAATATAGTAAAGGGGCACCTGGGTGGTTCAGTTGGTTAAGTGTCCAACTCTTGATTTTGCCTTGATCTTGATCTCAGGGTTGTGAGATTGAGCCCACGTTGGGCTCTGCACTGGGTGTGGAGCCTGCTTGAGATTCTCTCTCTCTTTCCTTCTCTAAAAAAATTATAAAAATAAAAATAAATCTAAAATAAGTAATACATACATATGCATAAAAATTCAAAGGTACATAAATTTATCCTATGAAAAGTAAATCTACCTCTAACCATAGTCCTTCACTTCTCCTAGATAAAAACTCCTGTTCTTTCTTTTTGTATGTCCTCTCAGAGAGATATTATACATGCACAGTTATAAAAGTAATATTTTTTTGTTGCTTGATGGTTTTTTAAAATTTTTTACACATAAATGGAATGTGTCATACATACTTAAACACTTTAGTTTTATCTCAATTATATGTGCTTTAATTTTGGTATTTATAGAGCTATTCTATTTTTTTAATAGTAATTCTTTTTAATAACTGCATAGTATATTATTGTTGATGTATGATAATTTATTTAACCAATCTCCTGTACCCAGTTAGTGGGTATTTCAAATGAAGCTGTATTGGAGATCTTTGTCCTACTCTTTTGTAAAAAGGTGGAAATAATCCTTGTGATGAATTCCTAGAATTGCTTATCACATGTCTTTTAAATTTTGGTACATTTTTACCAGTTTGCTTAAGTATAACATTTGTGAGACTCGTATATTTAAAATTGATGCTTCTTATGTAGTGTCATTTCTTTAATTAGATAATTCTCTTGGAAAACAATGTGTAAGCAGGTACCTAATTCATGAACGTGCTAATGGTTTTCCATAATATGGACAGATTAAGTGATAGCAATATATAACTATCCCTTTGTTTCAGCCTTATGTTGGCAGTAATTAATTTATTGATCTTTGTAACTAAGAGGGCATAAATGGTTTATATTCAGACAATGCTATTAGTCCCCAAAACTCTATTCCTATTTCTTCTGCCAGTTTTAATCTTGGTTATCAGAAAATTGAGTGTATAAATGGAAGAAATTGAGGGTTTTAATTTATGCTAGTTTTGATGGATGCTACTGCCAGTACACAGTGTTCACTAACTTGTGGAAGCCCAATACCGTTATGTTCCTGTTAGCTGATTCGTTCATAGAATCTAAGACAGAGAGATAGATAGGTATTAACATAATTTTAGCATATAGTAGTAATATTAGAAAGTCAAATACAAACCTATACTATTTCCAGAATCTAAGACACAGAGGACAGTCATGTGTTGCGGGTTACTATATGTACATTTTCATGCTCATTAACATGGACACCAGTATCTGGGCTGGTTTTTTATTTTGTTGTTTTTGTCTCCCCCCACCCCAGAAGATTTTGTTTATTTATTTGTTAGAGAGAGAGCACAAGCAGGGGTAGTGGCAGAGGCAGAGGGAGAAGCAGGCTCCCCACTGAACAGGGAGCCCGATGTGGGGCTCTATCCTAGGACCGTGGAATCATGACCTGAGCTGAAGGCAGACGGAGCCACCCAGGCATCCCCCCTTTTTTAAAGGGAGTTCTTTGGGTTCATTTCACCCACGTAGGATTAATACAGTAAGAAAAATGGTGTCAATCTCTACTAATGGCAGTGTCCGTGTTCTTGCAAATATATAGCTTGCTGTTGAACAAACCACATATCTGCATTTAAAGGTCACCTTAGCTTAGTGGAATTTGGGACTGGTAGAGGCTATTCGGTGCCCATCCCTGATTCCTATCCACATTTATTTTTATTAACATCAAAGTACTGTAAGCTTCAGTGCCAACTGGGGTGAAGATTTCTTTTCACAGAGGATTTGCTTCCTTTCCCTCTATGAGAAAGTTCTGTATCCTTTAAATAATTTTAAGCTGCTTCATTTGAAAAATAATTCTTAGTAGTGTTTGTGGAGTGGATTGATTGTGGCTAGTGGGGGAATTCTCTTATGGCTTAAAGATTGCTTTTCAAGCCTGCGAAGTGGGTGAATGAAGGGAGCCCACTCCTGGTGTGTGGAGTTTGTAGTGTGCTCAGGATGATGACTGACGTCCAAAAACCACAGTTCAGCAAGACTAAAGGCATCAGGAGACCAGAAGCCACTTAATAAGAGATCAAAGAGGCTGTGTGTATATCAGCTTGAAATCCAGATAGTACAGATCAAAAGCTTGCCTTAGCGAGGCAGCTGCAGGGGGATGAAGTTAGCAGGAGGCCCCAAAGATCTTAAGTCAGGCCTGATGTTGAACTTTGCAGGAATTTCATGGCTCTTCTGGAATATAAATTTGGCAAAAAAAAAACCCAACAAAAAAACAACAACAAAAAAAACCTACACAAAAAAATAAGAAACAAACCCCATTGTTTCTAATGGAGAGAGAGAGAATAGAAAGCAGGCAGCAAATGAGTATCAGCGGGTTGGTGCTTTCTCATAGGGTGACTCCCCCTTTTTTTTTTTTTTTTAATATTTATTTATTTGACAGAGATCACAAGTAGGCAGAGAGGCAGGCACAGAGAAAGGAGGAAGCAAGCTCCCTGCTGAGCAGAGAGCCCAATGTGGGTCTCGATCCCATGACCCTGGGATCATGACCTGAGCAGAAGGCGGAGGCTTTAACCCACTGAGCCAACCAGGCACCCAGGGTGACTCCCCTCTTAACAAATGTTTCTTAAGGACTGTTTCTGCTGAGGAGGGGGAGATCCTGAAAATGGTATATCTGTTTTATTACCTTTCATGAGTATTTCACTGCAAATATTAGTGTTTATGAAACAGCCACAGAGAACTGAAATAGAGGCTGAAAGACGCTCAGATTTACTGCAGAATCTGGCAATTACATCTCTCTTGTGAAATGCTGAACATATTCCAGGAAGTTAGCGGATATCAGTCTAGCTGTGTATCTGTCTCCCATGTAATTAAAAACAGAAAAATAACTGTCAAAAAAAAAATGTTGGTCTAAAGAAGAAACTCATTCTCCAGAGCTGTTTCATCACCAGGCTTCCCCTACTTCTCTGGGTGTGAGTGTGTTTTGGAAGTCCTCCCTTGATTCTGATGTCACCATCAAGAACCACGCTGGTAGATGACAGTCATAGCTCTCCCTGCAGTAGGGCAGAAAGACTGAATCAGAAACACCAGCAGGTCCTGAGAACCTGTTTTCCCAAGGCTGTTATTTGTACTGCTCTGCCTTGTTTGTGGGTGTCATTTGGAGCCAGACAGTGATCCAAAGAGGCCGTGCTCTCCCCAGCGAGGGCCAGGAAGTGGTGCTGCCTCCTTCTGGTACCGGAGGCCTAATTTATTAATGATGCATGAAAGGGGATTGGCTGCCTGATTCTTATATACCATTTTCTAGGGCTCCGGTTTCCCTTTCAGCTGTTCTTTTGTATTTTCCTTTAGTCAGATAGGACATTCACCCATACAGAACTGTGAGCATATAGGATGGTTAATAGCACTAACTGATGAGTCGGAGAGGACTAGGATTTTCATTCTGGCTGTGCCTCCCTACTAGGACTTCTGACAGGCTTCCTAGTCTTTCTTATTCTCCATTTACTAAAATAATCATGTCTGAGATAGAAATAATAGTTGCCTTATAAAGTTGTAAAGACTAAATAAAAGATATATATAAATGCCCACACTTTCTTAGGCATAAAATAATGTTATTAGTTACTGAAAAATTATGATTCATTGATTCTAAAAAATAGAATCTGAGTGCACAGTGGCTATACCTGTACTCATTCTCTCCTTCCAAAAAAGTTACTGGTCCTTTCATGTGAACTAGTATGGGCTATATACAGATGAACAGAGACATTAAAGATCTTTGACAAATGTATATTGACCATTGTCTATGTCAGGCACTGTTCTGGACATGGAGAATATGGTAATGAAGAAAATTAACCATAGACTCCATGTCCTCGTGGAGTTTAAATACATTTGGGAGTAGGGAGTCAGTGGATGAATAAACACACTAAAGGAAACAGACTTGAGAACAACTCTGTATAATACATTATGGTTTTAGCAGTGCTGGAAATGAGACTAAGCCTCTGTGATGGTTGCTTTTTAGGATTCAGAGGGGTCTCACAGGGAACTGAGGTATGCCTTGTAGAAAAACAGTAGTGGACATTCCAGGCACAGGAATATCCTGAAACTGATTACTTGGTCCTTATTTCAAGTTGTCGTCGTCGTCGTCGTCTTTTTTTTCCATTGGCGGTTAACTGTATGTATATCTACCTAAGCTTTTGAGTTTTATTCCTTTTAATGAAAAATCCTTTGAGAAACTTTGTGTTCTCCTATTTTATTTGGAAAACAGGGCTACCATTTCACATGATAATAACAGCCCATAATTATGGGTTATGTACTGCTTATTCTGAGTCAGGAATTGCTTACAGCTTTGATATATACATAAGATGATTTGATCATCCCCCCAACCCCATGAGGTAGCTCCTGTAATCATCTTCATTTTATGGCTGAGGAAACTTGATGACAGGAGGTTAAGAATTTCCTCAAGATCACCCAATTAGTCAGGAGTGGAGCTGGGTTTCTAAGTCTATGCTCCAGTGGTGTGAAAATACAGTCTTCAGACCAGAAATTTTCACTGATTCTTCATAACTGTGGCGTAACACAATGATAAATGGCAAAAAATTTCCAGTTGTCTTTCCAGAGAAAAATACTTATTACATACAATTCCAAAAGATTTACTTGAGATCATTTCTGAATCTTGTGGTTCCTTGAGTTTAGTCCTCCAAAGCTCTTTAGAGACCTGTCCACTTTCTTCACTGCCAGAGCGTACAAATGGCACATTGTGTCCTAGATTTCCAGCAGGATTCCGTGACCTTTCTCCTGTACAGTTTCAGAGTTGATAAAGTTTTATTCTGCATGTTATATGCTGCATACTATAGAGTATTGATTGTCCATTCAAGGAGAAATCACAGAAATTTTCTACAGAGTGCAGGGCATGCCATGTCCTTGTTATGGCTATGTGTGTCAGCAAACCTCCCAACCCGGAGAGGGCTCCTGTCTTTCAGTGTCTGCTCCAAGGAGGGCTGAGGACGCCATGCTGCTCTGAACTTCTCTTCCGATGCAGAAGTCTTTGTATCTGGAGAGTTACAGGGTCAGCTCTTCATTTTCACATGTTATCACTTAAGCATAATCTCACCAATGGTTTAATAGTTGATAGCACTGTTGGTTTGTTGTTTTTTTTTTAAGATTTTATTTATTTATTTATTATTTATTTGACAGATCACAAGTAAGCAGAGAGCCAGGCAGAGCGGGAGGGGGGAAGCAGGCTCCCCGCTGAGCAGAGAGCCCGATGTGGGGCTTGATCCCAGGACCCTGAGATCTTGACCTGAGCTGAAGGCAGTGGCTTAACCCACTGAGCCACCCAAGTGCCCCGATAGCACTGTTGGTTTAAATCACATACGCTCAGCTGAGTTTAAAACACAGTAAACTCAATGGTAACTATTAACTCCTCAGTCCCATATTTCCTGCTGATTTCTCTTCCCTCATCATATTCACAGTGAGAACCATAGAACAGTAAGAGTACTTACAAAGTAACCATTACGGATTTAGGAAGCACTTTTCATGACCTGTGTCATTTAATGCTTCGTATGACTCTGTGAAACCTATACTATTGTTCTTCACCAATGAGAAACCCAAGTCTCAGCTAGTATTTTATAAGTGCTTGGGCTGAGAATGATTTGTTTGGAAAATGAAAAAAAAATTCCAAAACTAACATTAGATAAGTTTTTTCAAGTTTTATGTGTCTATACTTTCCCTACATCATAATAACTTTCTCTACATCATAATAACTTTCAACTAAAATAGTTTCCTTCTCCCCCCAGAAGATATTATGATATTTATTATTTATAAATTCATTTTTCTACTTAAAATTTTTTTGGGTAAAATACACATAAAATTGAACATCTTAACCATTTTTAAGTGTGCAGTTCTGTAGTGTGAAGTATATCCATATTTCAAGTAATGTAGTTTTGAAAGAGGGTGTGACTGGAGTACTATTGTCTGCGTAGTGGACATTTCAGCCAGATGATGAGACCTGTAGGTAAAGAATTGTGTGGTGTGTTTGTTTTATTTCCGTTAAAACCAGAAAGCGTCTTAGGCTAAGAGTGAATGGGAAACAATTACAGCATCACAAAAAATTTTCAAGAGATAAAACATTCAAGCAACAGATCTAATATCCAAGGAAAATATCTAGTGAGAGACTAGAAAGGGATGAGAGAAAAAAATAGTCTTTAAGAAGTGATTTCCACGGGACTCCTGCTTGAACCATTTAAATTACTGTGGTGCTTAAAATAGACTTTTAAAGTACCAAGCTATGCAGGGTAAAATTATGTGCTGGCTGGTGTATTTTTTTTTTTCCCTTTACAATATATTTTTATTTTTTAGCAAGTTTCTCTGTCCACTTCTCTTCCATTGCACTTTTAATTGCCTTACGTGCTATGCTTACTGTGCTGCTCAGGGACTGTTTAGTTCTATGCATGATGCATGGAAAAATCTATTCTTAATGCCTAATAGTATTTAGGAAGTAATAAGACACAAGGAGCCAGGAACCATATCAGTTTAATCTATCTTGAGTGCACTGAATGTATTTTGTAGGTACTGTGAACATGATGGTGTTGCAGTAATTGGTGTGATTAGTATACTTGACTGTATTATAAAATAGTTAAAAATGGGATTGGATTCTGATAAGGTAGCTTGCTCATTATTCATTAAATCATTTATTTATTGCCTTGCACTCACTATAAATACATTTATTTCTCTTTCCTAAAAGTAAATACTTAGCTTGTTGGTCAAATCAGAAGCTCTTTTAGTATAATTAATTATATTTCACTATCTTAAACCAGAACTATTCTAGTGATTTTAATTCAACTAATAGTCCCTGACATGTCATTTGATGCAATCTAAAAATGGCAAAGAAAAAAAAAAGTTGTTTTAAGATTCATCATATTAAAAAAAGGGCACATGTCATAAATACTCTATGTTCTGTTTCGATGGTAGAATACCCAGGAAGTTAGATCTTGTGTAGTCACTGCCTTTTTATGAGTTCTTAAAAGACATCGCTAACTAAAATTATACCGTATTTGTGACCATAGTGTGCATCTTTTTTCATTACCAGTGCTGTGTTTTGAATTAACTTCCATCATTCCCTACTTTTTATAGTGGTTTTCTGAATGCTTTGGTAGAAATTAATGACAAATTTGACTCAACATACTCTGTCAAGTTTAGTTACAGGATTTTGGAGTTGGGGAAACAGATTCTAACTGTCATGTATCCAGTGTTCTCCTTTTACAAGTGAGGAAACTGACTTAGAGAAGTGAACTTGTGAAATTATACACAGCCAGGCTGGCACCAAGCTGGGGCTCAAAACTTGTCCCCTGACATCTAATCCACACCCATCCTACCAGTAGTGGTTTGAATAGCTGTCTTCCTTGTCTTTCTCTCCTATATATATTTTCTCCTTTAAAAAAAATACCTTTGGATTCTGTTTCCTCATTGACATTCACTATGGAATTGGAATTTTTAATTCATGCAAACTGTACATCAGAGCTTCTGCAGATCACTGTTTTTTTAAGTTGTGTGTGTGTATCTGTGTGTATGTGTGAACTTCGCTTTTGTACCAATTCTTTCCTCTGCCTACCTCCAGGATGAAAGAGTTGGTGGTCTCCTCTTTAAGGAGATTTTTTCCCCCCAGTATTCTCCATCTTAGTAATTTCCTTGAGATCTTATCTTGAAAATTTCACTTAGTTAATTTATTTAGATTTTAACATAATACTCTTCAGTTCAAATAATAACAGTCACATGTAAGAGTATACTCTTGAAGAAACAAAGATTTGCCACTTTTTGCTTTCTCTTAGTTAGCCATTGTTGAGTTGGAGTAATTCTCTTATCAAATATTCCATAGCTATCTACCTCATGTTATCCAGAAATTAATGTAGATCCTTTAAAATTATCTTTAAAATACTTCCTCATACCTATGAATATGTATTTGTGGAGTTAGGCTTAGTAGCCTCCTTTTGTGATAATGTACACCACAACATTGAATTCATTGCTTAGGAGATCTCTTCATTTGTAGAGCACTTTTTATTTCATAATTGTTTGAAGTTGTTTTCCCAGCCATTTTTTGGAATCATTTCATTTTGGGGAAGGAATCCGGTCATAGAGGAGAGCAGTTATTTTGGTGTGATGACCTAAACAGCAGCACAGAACTTTCAGAACTAATTTGAGTAATTAAACATAGAATTAAGACTGTATGACTTAACCATATTTCCTCTCATGAGTTTACTATACCAACTTTATGTTTTAATATACTCAACTGACAATAAGTGTCAAAATTATCAAAGGTAAAGTAATTTATACATAATTTTTAAATTATTGATATGTTGTTGGCATATGTTATGTTTCAGATGTGCAACATAGTGATTTGATGATTCTATGTTTCTCAGTGCTCACCATGATGTGTAGTTACCATCTATCTCCATACAACATTATTACAATATTATTATTATTATTATGCCCTGCTTTTCATTTCCTTGACTTATTTATTTTATAACTGGAAGTTTGTACCTCTTAATCCCCTTCACCTGTTTCACTGATTTTTCCTACTTCCCCTCTGACAACCACCAATTCTCTGTACTTGAGAGACTGTTTAATTTGTTTTTTGGATTCTACATATGTAAGTGAAATCATACGGTATTTGTCTTTCTGTGTCTCATTTATTTCAGTTAGCGTAATGCCCTCTAGGTTCATTCATGTCGTTGCAAAATGACAAGATTTCATTCTTTTTTGTGGCTGAGCAATATTCCAGTGTTTGTGCATCTGTGTGTGTGTGTGTGTGTGTGTGTGTATGTGTGACATTTCTTTATCCATTTATCTCCTTATGGACAGGAGATGCGTTGCTTTTGTATCTTGGCTGTTATAAATCCCAGCATTAGAATTACTGGGTCATAGGGTTTTTTTGTTGTTTTTTTTGTTTTTAGTTTTCTTTAGGGTACTTTTCTTTTTCTTTTTCTTTTTTTTTAAGATTTTATTTATTTATTTGTCAGGGAGAGCACAGGCAGACAGAGTAGCAGGCAGAGGCAGAGGGAGAAGCAAGCTCCCTGCTGAGCAAGGAGCCCGATGTGGGCCTCGATCCCAGGACGCTGGGATCATGACCCGAGCCGAAGGCAGCTGCCCAACCAACTGAGCCACCCAGGCGTCCCTTATTTTTCATTTTTTGAAGAACCTCCATACTATTTTCCATAGTAATTGCACCAATTTGCATTCGTACCAATAGTGTCTGAGGATTCCCTTTTCTCTACATCCTTGCCAACACCTGTCATTTCTTGTCTTTTTGATACTGGCCATTCTTTCTAGTGTATGATACCTCATTGTGGTTTTGATTTGCATTGCCCTAATGATTAGCAATGTTGAGCATCTTTTCCTGTGTCTCTTGGCCACCTGTATATGTTCTTTGGGAAAATGTCTGTTCAGGTCCTCTATCCATTTTTAAAAATTTAATTAGGGTGGAAAAGCGCAGAGGGAGAGGAAGAGAGGGAATTTTAAGCAGGCTCCACACCCAGCATGGAGCCCCATGGGAGGCTTGATCTCATGACCCTGAGATCATGACCTGAACTAAAATCTAGTCGGGCACTTAGCCAACTGAGCCACCCAGGCAGCTTTATCCAGTTTTTAATCAGATTGTTTTTTGTGTTGAGTTGTAAAAGTTCTTTATATATTCTGGCTATTAACCCTTTATCAGATATGTCATTTGCAAACACCTCCCATTCGCTAGGTTGCCTTTTTGTTTTGTCGATGGTTCTCTTTGTTGTGCTCAAGTTTTCATTCTGGTATAGTCCCAGTAGTTTATTTTTGCATTTGTTTCCCTTGCCTGAGGAGACATATCCATAAATATGTTGGTTAGGCTGATGTCTAAGAGATTACTGCCTGTGTTTTAGGAGTTTTATGGTTTCAGTTCTCACATTTAGGCCTTTAATCCCTTTTGAATTAATTTTGTGTGTGGTGTAAGGAAACGGTCCAGATTCACACAGCATGTAGCTGTCCAGTTTCCCCAACACCATTTATTGAAAAGACTGTCTTTTCCCTATTGTATATTCGTGCTTCTTTTGTCAATTGGCCATGTAAGCATGGGTTTATTTCCAGACTCTCTGTCCTGTTCCATCGATCCATTAGATGCAAGTTTTTATCTGAAATAAAATATGGTCTATCTTTTTGCCATTCTGCTATAAAGAGTCCTGTTCCCTTAATGCTTTTAAAAGTTAGGGTTTTATAGTATAGAATTTAAAACAAAACAAAACAAAACCCAGACATTGTTCTTTATTTTGAGTTCATGGAGTTAAGTCATTGTTTATATCTTGACTTCTGTTTTTCTGCATTGGAATAATACTGCAAAGCATATAAATGTTGAATGTCAGAACAATTCTTGGTATATGTCTCACGTTCCTCTTTTAAAAGTAGCTCTTACAGATGCACTGCCAATTTTATTAAATGTGACCACTATTCTTGTTCATTTCTTCTGTCTCCTCTTTATGTAACATTTCTTCCTCCATGCATTTCCACTGAGCTTGCTGTATTTGCTTGCATGGATTTGTGGTTTTACCTATGGAGCAGCTTCATGGCTAGAGCTCCCCGCGCCTTTAGGTTGATAGATCTCTCATAGAGCTCACATTTCAGCCGAATCACCATTCTGCCCCCAGTGATGCCCCTGCACCTTGCCTTAGTTTATGTGAACTCTGATCTCTTTGACCTGTGGGAATGTACACAGATTCATGTACTACATTTTATAGACACCGCAGAGAGTTTCGAAATTATGCCCATCTGTTTGGGCATAATTACTGTCACGTGTTTGTAACTGTTCATGTAAAGGTGTTACAGGTTAGGTTAGCTCACCAAATGAATGGATTCTCAAGAACACATATATAGATTAAAATTTGGCAAACAAAGCCATGTTTGATTTGTACATACAGCCATGCTACACATTCTGTGCTAACTTCATCAGCTAGGTACTGAAATATAAACCAATGCGATAAGTAAGGGATAAGTAAGGGACTCAGTTTGCACATTTTGGCAAGGCAATAAATCTATATTCTGTCAGTTTGCCTGCTTTCGATATTCATTTGGCAAATACCTGAAGATGGAGAAGCTGCATCACTTAGAGGCTAAGAACATAAACTCTGAAACTTAACCAGCTGGTTTAAATTCAGGCTCTGCCGTTTATCAGCTGTGTACCTTGGTTAATTTTCCTCTTAGTTTTCTCATCTTGAAAGTAGGGATAATAATGGTACCTGCTTCATGGTGGTTTGAAGGTTAAATGAATTCTAATAAGTAAGATTTCTAGAACATTCCTGGCATGGCAAGAACTCAGTAAGTGCTGCTGTTCTTTTTCGTCTATGATGGGATGTGTCCTTTGCCTTTGATGTACTTAACAGTCCAATGAAGAGAGAGAAACCAAATAGTTTCAGTTATTCAATATTTCAACTACTATTGAGTACCTTCCATATGGCAGTCACTACAGTTAGGTCCTGGAAATAAAGCAGCAAATAAGCAAACATACCTTTGCTCTCGTGAAGCTTATTTTTAGTAGGAAAGACAGTTAAAATAATTTCTGTAAAATGTCAAAAGTGTTATAATAGAGAAAATGCAAGGTGCCGTGGATACATGTAGGAGGAGGACCTAACTTATTCTGGAAGTACGGGACAGTAAGGAAAACTATTATGACAAATGCTCTGTGGAAGTCCTCTTTTGGATTTAGGGGTATCACAGAGTAGAAAGTTCCTGAGTCAGCTTTGGGGAGTCAGGGAAGGCTTCTAGGGAAGGCTTCTCCATCCAATGGGAACACATTGGATCTGACTCTGGTGGCAAAGATGGAGAGAAGTGGCATTGGGGTAGGGAAAAAGTATTCCTGGTAGGAATGGTTTGTAGGATATCAGGAAGCTCATCAAAGCATTTCACAGTCCTTAGATTTCAGTAGTTCTGTATTGTTGGGACAACGTGTGGGGCAAACAGGGGTGGGCAGTGGTACATAAGGGGAGAGCAAGAGGAGTTTAGACTCAGATCTGAGGGAATTGCTCTACCAAGCAGTTAGGACTTGATCCTGAAGGCAGTTGGGTGTTGCTGAAGTGTTGCAAACAGAGGAAAAAGTTGTAATTGCATTTTTAATTTTTATTAATTTTATTTATTTTTATTTATTTTTAAAGATTTATTTATTTGAGAGAGCAAGAAAGGGAGAGTGTGAGAGGGGGAGGGGCAAAGGGAGAGAGTGAAAGAATCCCAAGCAGACTTTGTGCTGAGCATGGAGTGTCAGGATCTCAGGACCCAGAGATCATGACCTGAGCCGAAATCAAGAGTCATCCATTTCTCTGACTGAGCCACCCAGGTGCCCAATTTTTATCTTTTTAGAGAGAGAGAGAGAGAGAGAGCATGTGTGTGAGCAGAGGGGTGGGGGAGTGGGCACTGGGAGAGGGAGAGAGAGAAAATCTTAAGAAGGCTCCACACCCAGTGCAGAGCCTCATGCAGGGCTCGATCTCACGACCCTGAGATCAAGACATGAGCCAAAATCAAGAGTAGACGCTTAACTGACTGAGCCACCCAGGAGCCCCACATTTTTATTTTTGAAGATTATCCCTTTATCTCTGTGGAAAATAGACTGAAGAGGGCAAAAGCAGAGATAGGGAGATTAGCAGTTGCCTAGGCAAGAAATAATGAGAAGCTAAACCAGGGTAGTGGCAGCGGAAATGGAGAGAAAGGGTCAGATAGAAAAGATAGAAGATCAAACTGACATGCTTCAGCTAGCAGCTCAGTGGAGGGGTGAGGGGAGAGGGATTAACTGAATGCTTGGGTATATGGTAATGCCACTCGGTTATGGGAGGAGAGGACTCTGTCAACTTGGATTTCCCCTACATGGAAACATCCTGTGTTTATAATATCAAACATGAATGTCACTTCAGCAAACCTCAAAAATTCTTATGTGCACTTTTCTTCAAGCAGGTACAGTGATTGTATTCACTTGTGAGAGCAGTTATTTGGGTTTTCAGGATTTCATAGCTGAGTAGTGAGAAGAATTCAAGTCAGATCTCCTGTCTTCTGGTTTGGTGTTCAGAGGGAGGTTAGCTGTTCTTAATTGATTGTTAGAGTTCAATAATATTTTTAAGAGCTGTAGGGAGCGACTTTCATAAACGGTTGAGTTGAGGCAAACATAGGGAATGCTGTTATAATGTGAATTATATAATGTGAATAATATAATCCTTTTGAATAAACAAGAAAAAATCCTTCAGAAGAGAATGGGTACTATAGTGAAAGATGCTGTTTCTTGTGTTCTGTGATTAGTCTTTAGTGCCCTCTGTTGACTGCTTAGTCTAAAACAATGTTGAATCTGGAAAACAATGTTCCTTGCAGTGTTATTTACCAAAACAGGAAGAATTAGAGGTATTAAAATTGTGATAAAAGGTGATAAAAACTGATGGGGACTTAAAAAAAAATCTGCATGGGGTCTCGCAGTTGGATAGAGGTCTTAAGAAATATCATCATAACATTTTGTTTGCTACAACATGTACATGTTATTGTGGGCTACATTTTCAGAAAACAGACCTTCCTGATGACGAAGAGCCTAAATCAGGCTGGCTTTTCAGCATTTTTTTATGCAGCAAAGCCTCAAGAATAGCAGTCGGATAGGTGGCTGGGTGATGGATGTTGGGGAGGGTATGTGCTATGGTGAGCGCTGTGTATTGTGTAAGACTGATGAATCACAGACCTGTACCCCTAAAACAAATAATACATTATATGATAATAAAAAAATAAAAAGGTGAATATGCAAAAATAATAATAATTTTAAAAAACTAAAAAAATAAAGTAGGGTTTTGCCTTAAAAAAAAAAAAAAAAAAAGAATAGCTTGTCATCCCAGTAGGCAGTAGCTGTTCTTTTTCCATAGGGCAGCTACTACATATGATGAGGATGAAAGGAAGTGGCCGTTCCTCATTAAAGCAACTTTATTCAGCTACCTGGGAAATCACACCATCAGAAAAGTCATCACAGAAAATGAAATAGTGATTATACATAATGGAGCATCTTCAGAAGTGGATGGTTTGTCCTTTTTTTTTTTTTTTTTTATGACAAATGAGCGGCCCTTGAGTTCTCTCCTCTAGGAAAAGGGGTGGTAGATTAGACTTAGTGTTGAGAATAACTAGAGGTCTAAGCCTGAATAAATTTTAGTAAGAAAGCACACCTGGTATAGTTTAAGGTCCAAAAGAAGACTGTACTTTGTACAAATGAATGCTTACCATGACTTTTCTGTAATAAGGGACATCTATTAATCGTTCCATTTCTGTTATTGCCCAGTTAATCTTTCTTTGAAATGTTTCTAATTATCATTTCAGCTGGTTGCATTTTGAAAACCTATTCATCTAGTTGGGGTAAAAATAGTGCTTTTTGATTTGGTGTTCCATGAAACTGCAGGGATTGCTTGTACCAAGCTGGTGAAATCATTTATTTGCTTTTGGTATATTTTACTGTTGCAATTTTCTCTGAGAAAGTTTAATAATTATTAATATGAAGTAATGCTAGTTGCTTTCTGTGCATTTCATGAGGGGAATATGCTATTATGTAGTTTCCCTTCCCCCCTAATAAAAAAGCCTTTCATCACAAACTGACATCCTAAATGAAGGACATAATTGTACAGCTTATTTATTAGTGTGTCAGACTTAAAATGTAATGGTTTCATATTTCAGAATGAAAAGTGTGTTGTGATTCATGGTTGCCAGTGACAAAATAGACAGCTCTTTTATATCTGCGCTGATTGCCTGCTGATATACCACTGTACTTTTTTTTTTTGTTCTTTTCTTTTCTCTTCCTATGCAATAGCTCCCTCTACTTGAAAATATTGGTGTAATTATAGTTCAACACTGTATACTTTGTTACTGAGTACTCCTATTTTTACTTTCCATCTTCTTCCTGAATATGAGGTGTTATATATCAGAGCATGTTAGAGATATACAAGAATCTCTTGACCTTGGAGCAGAGAAGCAAGGTTAAGGAGAGTAAGATAAGTTATGTTTGAAGGCATTTTTCAAGGTATTAGCTGTGTCGCTTTTTTTGATTTATATATATTTGGTTAAAATTCCATATTCCATATAGTACTTGAAAATGAACCTTGATGTCTAAAACACAGAGGTCTATGAAAAGTGGATCAGAAAACTTCAAAAGAACCATCAGCCACTTCAAACTGACAGCCTGGAACTTGGCAGATTCTCACTTTGTTAATTACAAAGTCTCTGATTCTAACATAAAACATGGCCGTTGGTCTCTCATTTGTCAGGAAGGGTTCAACAGTAGTAGAATCTCAT
Source organism: Mellivora capensis (assembly GCA_004024625.1). Taxonomy (NCBI): domain Eukaryota; kingdom Metazoa; phylum Chordata; class Mammalia; order Carnivora; family Mustelidae; genus Mellivora; species Mellivora capensis. The sequence goes on from PISX010006257.1 coordinate 38,519, forward strand.
GTTACTATACCTTGTCTTTATGGAACAGTATGCACATAATGAAACAGTAGGAACAAAATAAAAACAAGTATTTCACCTGGGGTTTGATGATTTTTTTTCTCTCCCTTATTAAGTTTGAGGTTTAGTAATTGTACCATTATTTTAATGTGGAACAAGTAGCAGAGCATGGTAGTTAAGAGGAAGGACTTGGGAAACAGCCTGGTTGGATCTGAATCCTAGCTCTGCCACTTACCAGATGGGTAATCTTGGCAAGTTTCCTTAACTTTCTGAGCCTCAGTTCCCTCATCTGTAGAAACATAGACAAGTGTTAGAGTAGAGCACTTAAAATAGAGCCTGACACATAGTACTATATATCAGTGTCCAACAAAATAAAAAATAATGGACTATAAATTTGTTCTTATTAATCAAATGTATTTATTGAATGTCAACATTATCTTTAGGGCTGCTAAATAAAAAAGAAAAATGGGGCCTTTCCAGTGGATCAGAATTATTTTCACATTGGTTTTGTTCATGAAGTGACGCTTGTTTTCTTGTATCAGAATAGTTCTCACCAAGGGGTCCCTTTACCATGTTAGAATTTATATGTTATAAATTGTAGCTGTGTTATTTTTAAGCTCCTTTTTTCATACAGTGGAATATTCCATGGATTCCATATCTTTTTTGAACTTCATTGATTTAGCATGAGGATTTTATACTGGTGGAATACATAAAAAGTGAAGTTTCATTTACCATAGTTCCTTCTCTTAGAGCCTACTTATTGCCCAAGAGCAGACTTGTCTTTGGTCTATAACATAACTGTGCATGAGGATGTCCGAGAGTCTTGTTCAACTGTCATCAGACTTCTTGCGGCCCATTAAAATACCAGTCACTAAAAGTTCAAAAAAGAAATTTGTAGGTATTGAACCCTCAGACACATAACTGAAATTGTTAAGATGATGTTTCTACCTTGATATAAAATGATATTTGTGTGGATGTATAGAGTGATACTGTAATAGATTTTTGACCTCTTTGGAAGAATATCCCCAGAATGCTGGATACTTCTGTAAATAGTGAAATCAGATTCATGAGTCTGTGCGTTTTCAGAAACTGACTTATCTTCTTGGCTTGATCTTTAGGACCCTTTAGATCCCACAAGATCAGTGATTGTGATCCGTTCCCTGGTGGCAGATGGTGTTGCAGAAAGAGGGGGAGAGCTATTACCTGGGGACCGCCTGGTCTCAGTTAATGAATACTGTTTGGAAAACACCACACTTGCTGAAGCTGTAGACGTGTTGAAAGCTGTGCCACCAGGCATCGTACGCCTTGGCATCTGTAAGCCCTTGGTGGTAAGTGTTCAGTGTTGTTAATATAGGACGTGATAATAGTGTAATACTTAAGAACATGGATTTTGGAGACAAATACACCCGGTTTCAAATCCCTCTTCCACAGCTTATTCTTTTTTTTTTTTTTTTTTTTTAATATTTTATTTATTTATTTGACAGAGAGAGACGGTGAGAGAGGGAATACAAGCAGGGGGAAGTGGCAGAGGGAGAAGCAGGCTTCCTTCGGAGCTGGGAGCCTGATGTGGGGCTCGATTCCAGGATCCTGGGATTGTGGCCTGAGCCGAATGCAGATGCTTAACAACTGAGCCACCCAGGCACCCCTCCACAGCTTATTCCATCTGTGTCCTAAGACAAGTTTCTTAGGTCCTTGACTTAAAAAGTTAGGTAGTATCTGTCTCATATGGTTTTGGGGACTAAAGATTAAGTGCGTGCATATTGTTATATAAATAGTAGCTACTAATGTTGCTAGTCCTTTAGCTTTTACTACCTTTATCTTCATAATATTAGCACAGATCTGCACGTTTTCATCATATTCCTTATAATGTAAATTTCAAAAGTATGCATTTTAACTTTCACTTGGAAATGATATTGAGATGGCATGGTAAGTTAAAATCCAGTTAACTATATTGTTTTAACCATAGGCAATGGGATTTGAATATGCTCTTCTGCCCATCAAAGTGCCTTAATAACCCCTAGCATCTAGAACTCCGTGTGGTCAGGAGGTCATCTTGAAGTTCTCTTACTGCTTATCCTTATGTACCAGGTCAGATTAGTGTTTATGACTAAGGGCCATATTACAATTAGGGTGCTTCTGAGGTTCCCCAATGCAACAATATACTTGATGATAATTTGCAGGCAGTATGAAGATATTCTTGAGTGCTTACTGTATGTCATTATTTTAAAACTTTTACATGTATTAACTATTTAATCCTCCTGGCAGCTTGAAGAGATTACAGATGAGGCCATCAGGACACGGAGAGTTGAGCAGCTTATCCTCGGTGATGTAGCTAGTAAGGGACAGAGTTGGGGTATAAACTCAAGGGGCTTCAGACCACAGTGCTGTATATTTAACTTGTTGTGAGTTTAGTTTGCAGGCAGCCCTTCTGAAAACAGAGAGATGGTCTTAGTAAAGTGTTGAACTGGATTTCAAGAAACCTAGACTCTGTTTCTAGCTTTCCTATGAGTCAGCCCATGGGTTTCAATGCAAAGATATGTAATATACATGAGGATCACCTGGGAGTTGGCTAAAATGCAGTTTTGGAGGTCCTACCCTCAGAGATTCTCATCTAGTCATTGGGATGTGCTGTTGAGGGATCTGCCTCTTCAGTGAATCACCCCTGTAATTCTGATGAAGAATTTCACACTTTGAGAAACGTTGTCCTAGTAGTTTTTTTTTTTTAAGATTTTATTTATCTGATAGAGACACAATGAGAGAGGGAACACAAGCAGGGGGAGTGGGTGAGGGAGAAGCAGGCTCCCCACTGAGCAGGGCATCTGATGCGGGACTCAATCTCAGGACCTTGGGATCATGACCTGAGCCAAAGGCAGACGCTTAATGACTGAGCCACCCAGGTGCCCCTGTCCTAGTAATTTGATCATCATTATACTACCTTTCTTCTCTGAGCCCATTTTTTTATCTCTGAAAAGACTGCCCAAGACTAGAGGAATCCTAAAATCTTTCTTAACTCTAAGATTCTTTTATTCTATGAAATATATTAATAAGCTATATGAATGTGTTAACATACTACACATGTCCATATGTATAGGTAAATATAGATAAATATCTTCATTTATAGATATGTAGGTATAGATATATAGATAGAGATAGCTCCTGTATTACTTGTAGTATTTATGTGTTGGGGATCCTCAACATGGCCTTCATGAATTCCCCATAAAGATGCCGGTATGTTATACTATCATACACTCTATTTCAAAATGGAGTATAACACCTAGCTAATCAAAGTTCTTGACTTTGTCTTTTATATTTGGTGTATGGGTGTTGCCATAGTCAACATGAGACACCAGGAGTTGCCTAGTTTGATTTCTGGACAAATTAATTTGCAGGGAGGAACTTGATGTTTTTATGGAGATCTCTTCTTCTTGGTTGTGGCAGGGGTAGGGGGGTGTTGTCTCGATTTTCCCTGATGAGTACTTGCCCGGTTACTTGGGCTGCCAGAGGAAATCCCAAACTATTTATGTCCTGGAGGCCTTAAACAGCATGACTTTACTCTGAAGCACTTGAGGGATATGTCAGGTGGTACAGAAATCAGAGCTTTGTTACTGCCTGGGTGCAGATTCCTGGGCTATTTCTGGTGGAGGGAGAGCTGAAGAGACTTCAGGATATCAGAGCCGCATTGGAATGTCGTAATTGTGAGGTGGACCTTTGCCTAGGCTCCCCTTTGTGAGTAGGGGAGTGGGAAGCCACAAAAGGGATGAAGACAAAGGTCACTTTCAGTACTCTAAAAAATTCTTAGTGGAGGGGTGCCTGAGTGGGTTAGTCAGTTAAGCTGCTGTCTTCAGCTCAGGTCATGGTCCCAAGGTCCTGGGATTGAGTCCCGCATCAGATCCCCTGCTCAGCGGAGAGCTTGCTTATTCCTCTCTCTCTGCCTGCTGCTCTGGCTACTTGTGCACACACTCTCTCTCTGTCAAATAAATAAATAAAATCTTTAAAAAAAATTAATGGAATTACCATTAATTCCTTCTTTAATTTCTGGGTGCCTTTAGCAAAACTGTTTGCTCATGAGCTGTAAATAGTGATACATAGATCTTCATTAAGGTCTCAGTCTCTCTGGTGGCCCACTTGGTGGCCACTTACCTTATCACGTAATGAGCATTCACTTAGTCCTCTGCAGAAGTAGGGAAAAGACTGTGAAGAAGGTGGCCCAAAGTCATCTTGGGCCAGAAAGACTATGAATATATAAAAGTTAGGAGAACACGATTTTTTTATTGTCAGGTATTATATTGATATACATTGTCTATATAATGTGTTTCATATTACATATTTTCATATTAATCATGAATGGGGTTTATCTTCTCGTTTCTACAAATTCATCTCAAATGTACCAGATCCAAAAAAACCCGAATGAACTGACTTTAAAAACTGCATTCTATGTTTGGAACTAATAGGTCAGAGCTGGCGATGGAGTTCCTGAGCCAGACAGCTGTGAGTTTCTGCTTAGTTCTGTGATTTGCAAGGCTTTCTGTCCGTGGGCCAGTTTTTTAACCTCATCAGCTCCCACTTCCTTGTCTGCATTGTGGGGACTGCATGACATAGTTGAGATCCCAAACCATAAAGCCGGATAGTTCCAATTCTGGGTGTGTAACTGATTAGTTATGTAATTTTTTACTCATCTGTAAACTAGGGTTAATAAGACTTCCTACTTTTTAGAATGTATATTAATATGTTAATGAATATACTAAATTGAATATTTAAAATGTTTAAACCTATGTCTGGCACATAGTGTCATAAGTATTTTTATTTATTATTTTTATATTTTTTTAATTTTTTTAGAATTTTTTTTTTATTTTTTATTTTTATATAAATACAAAATATAAAGCCCTGACTTGGAGTGCTGTGAAGATTAAGTTGAGGCAAAGCATATGAAGTGTTTACCATGGATCGTGATTTAGAGCTAGGACTTCATAAATGGTAGCTATGTTCTGACCTAGGACTGCTGTTGAGCTGGTAGACACCAGGATGGCTGAAATTTTTCAGATGGCAAGTGACTGCACTGAACCTTTGTTAAATATTTTGATATTATCCTGTATATACTGATACATTTCTTTTTTCCTTTTTTTTTTTACATTTCTTTTTTTAGAAAAGATTTTATTTATTAGCGAGAGAGAGTGTGAGAGTGTGAGTGGGAAGAGGGGCAGACAGGGAGGCAGAGAATCTCAAGCAGACGCCATACCAAGCACGGAGCCCTATATGGGGCTCAATCCCATGACCCTGAGATGATGACCTGAGCCAAAACCAAGAGTTGGATGCTCAACCAACTGAGCCACACAAGTGCCCCTATACTGATAAGTCTTCTTTTTTTTTTTTCTTTAAGATTTTATTTATTTGACAGAGAGGGAACAGAAGCAGAGGGAGCAGAAGAGAGAGAGAGGGAGAAGCAGACTCCCCACTGAGTAGGGAGCCCAATGCAGGGCTCAATCCCAGGACCCTGGGATCATGACCTGAGCTGAAGGCAGACGTTTAACAACTGAGCCACCGAGGTGCCCCTGTATGATATTTTTTAATATTAATTTCTTTTTTTGGTATGTTTTTAAATTTAAGGAATACTTTTTTCCCCCATATAGTATGTTTCTGTTTAGTCAGATCTTCTTTTACCCTTTTCTCCTTAAATGTGCTGTACAGTCTTTTTTAGTTTAATTCTGAGATAATTTACTGCTTCACCCCCCCCCCTTGTGAATAATGTCTTATTTTCTGTTACATTTTCAAACTAGCTATTGCTGAAGTAGAGGTAATGAATTACTGGCTTGGTAATTTGATCTTATATCTGACAAACACGTGGAACTCTAATTTGTACTTCTGTTGAATTTTCTTTTAAAAAGTTTATTTATTACTCATTTATCTATTTCTCTATCTATCTATATATATATTTTTCATCACGGTAAGTGCCCTTCATCTGTTTTCTCCATCCACCCACGCCCCCCATCCTGGTAACCATCAGTTTGTTCTCTGTAGTTAAGAGTCTGTTTCGGGGCACCTGGGTGGCTCAGTTGATTAAGCATCTGCCTTCGGATCAGGTCATGATCCCGGGATTCTGGGATCCAGCCCCCTATCGGGCTTTTTACTCAGTGGGGAGCCAGCTTCTCCCCTGCCTGCTGCTCCCCTTGCTTGTGCTTGCTCGCTTGCTTTCTCTGTCAAATAAATAAATAAAAATCATTTAAAAAAAAGTATATTTCTCGGTTTGTCTTTTTTTTCCTTTGCTTGTTTGTTTTGTTTCTTAATTCCACGTATGAGTGATGAGATCGTTTGGTATTTGCATTTCTCTGACTGACTTATTACATTTAACATTATATTCTCTAGCTCCATCCATGTTGCAAATGGCAAGATTTCATTTTTTTTAATGGCTGAATAATAGTCCATTGTCTATTTATACAATACATCTTCCTTATCCATTCATCTCTTGATGGACATTTGAGCTGCTTGTTTCCAAATTTGGCTATTGTAAATAATGTTCTAATAAACATAAAGGTGCATGTATCTTTTCAAATTAGTGTTTTCTTATTCTTTGAGTAAATAATAGTGGAATTACTAGATCATATTGTATTTCTGGCCATCTGTATGTCTTCCCGTCTGTTCATGTCTTCTGCCCATTTTTTAATTGGATTATTTAATTGGATTTTTTTGGGGTATTGAGTTGTATCAGTTCTTTATGTATTTTGGATACTAACCCTTTACTGGATATGTCATTTGTAATACCTTCTCGACTTCTGTAGCTGGCTTTTAGTTTCGTTGTTTCTCTTGCTATGTACAAACTTTTCATTTTGATGTAGCCTTGATAGTTTATTTTTGCTTTTATTTCCTTGCCTGAGGAGACATACCTAGAAAAATGTTCCTACAACTGATGTTAGAGAGATCACTGCTTATGCTTTCTTCAAGGATTTTTATGGTTTCAGGTCTCACATTTAAGTCTTTAATCCATTTTGAGTTTATTTTTGTGTATGGTGAAAAGGTCCAGTTTCATTCTTTTGCATGTAGTTTTAGGAATACTTAAAAAGAAAAAATGAGGAACTTTGATGCAAATATGGATTTCTTTTTAATTATTAAAGAAAAGTTTGTTCTCATAAAACAATTTGCATAAGTTTTATTGTGTCCTTGCACTTAATGGAAAGATGAGAATTAATCTGAAGAGAGTTCAAGAGTATTTTCTTGATTATAAGAGTTCTTCCTATAGCCAGAGGTGGGAAGTGGTGGGTAAGATGGATGAAGGTCGTCAAAAGGTACAAACTTCCAGTCATAAGATAAATATTTCCTGGGGATGTAATGTACACCATCATCACTCTGGTTAGCAAGACCATATTGTATATTTGAAAGTTTTAGATATAATTAAATTTATTACAACTTTGCAATATATACATGCATCAATTATTACATTGTATAATGTTATGTGTCAGTTATATCTCAGTAAAAGATAGCTTCATGTTGGCAAAAACGTCTCTACAATTGTGCTAATAAATAAATAAATAAATAAATAAATAAATATTTTTTCCAGGGGTGCCTGGTGGCTGTTAGTTGAGCCTCAGCCTTTGGCTCAGGTCATAATCCCAAGGTCCTGGAATTGAGCCCTACAGACACCCTACTCAGCAGGGAGTCTGCTCTTCCCTCTTCCATCCCACCCCTCCCCCATTGCTCTCTCGTGCACACTCTCTCAAATAAATAAATAAATAAAATCTTTTTAAAAAATAAAATAAAAAAAAATAAAATTGTTTCTGTTTTCAGGAAGATGATGAAGAAGAAAGTCATTATATTTTACATTCAAGCAACGATGAAGACAAGACTGAACTTTCGGAAACAATTCATGACATAAATTCATCTTTAATACTTGAAGCACCCAAGGTATTTAGTAAATCAATTTCTTATTTGAATAGTTTGCTGTGAGCTAACATTTCTATAAAGAAGACAAAAGCTTGTTCTCACTCTTGGCTAATGAGATATAAATTAAATGATCCTCTTTTTTATTTATTTTATTTTAATTTTTTTAAAAGATTTTGCGTACTTATTTGCCAGTGAGAGAGAGAACACAAACGGGGATTGGCAGAGGGAGAGTAAGGCCTCTAGCTGAGTAGGGAGCTCAACATAGGCTCCATCCCAGGACCCTGGGACCATAACCTGAGCCTTAGGCAGACACTTAAGGACTGAGCCATCTGGCGTCCTGCCTTTTTTTTTTTTTAATGAACTGTTTTCCCTCTTGTATCTCAGTGGCTTCATAAATGACATAGGCCAGATATAAGGCATTTTCAAAGCACAAACATACCTTATTTTATACTACAGATACACTCTTAAAATTTTGAGGAAAGAATACAATGTTTGAAAATAGGCATCCATTTAAAATGCTGTAGAAAGCAGAGCTATACTAAAGGACTTCTTACCGAATACTTCCTACAGAAGAGTTATTTTGTCAAACCTTTCTTTCCAGTTTAATTTTAGGAAGTGTATTTTGAAGCTTTTCCTTTTTTATTCTGAATATGAATCGTGGTTATTTTGCTCTTTGAAGGTAGAGTATAGTATTGCCCTACCTGATAACAACCGTCTGGTGATAGTCTTTGCATACTTTATTGACAGTACCTCAAGCTGATATTTATTTCTGTACTATACATTGTGGGTTTTTTTTAGTTTAGACATTTTTTGTTAAAAATGTCATAAGTGTATGACATCTTCAAATATACCCTGTAAACACACCTGTAAAAAATTAGCTGGCTTGCAATGTTTGATACACTATAATAATTTAAGGGTGGGAAGTAGTAGATTCATTCCATGAATTTGCATTTGGTAATATTTAGTGAATAGGGGTCTGTAGGAAATGTCATTGATCTCTCAAGAGGAATTTAGCCTCCTTGTGGTTAGCACTCTTCAGGATCCCCAGGGTTATGTTAGAGGCTCTGCAAATCCATACATTCCTCAGGCATTACCTAGTAACTCAGCAAAGTTTTTGCACATGTATGACCAGTTTCAGTTGTATGTACTTCTAAGTAGTGAAATATAAATTAATTAAAAAGCATACTATATTCATTCCTTTTTGCCATATAATTTCAGTACAGTTGAAAAAACATATTTCTGGGGGTGCCTGGGTGGCTCGGTGGGTTCAGCCTCTGCCTTCAGCTCAGGTCATGGTCTCAGGGTCCTGGGATTGAGCCCCACATTGGGCTCTCTGCTCGGCGGGGAGCCTGTCCCCCCCCCACACCTCCCCTGCCACGCCTGCCTCTCTACCTACTTGTGATTTCTGTCAAATAAATAAATTAAATTAAATAAACATTTCTGTTACAGGGCATATTATAAAATAGTCATACTCAAGGTAGTTGAGACATACGTCCCATATCTTTATAGATACTGCTTTTTGATAATTTCAATAGCCATAATTCCATCTGAGTTTTACATAAGCTTGAAAATCCTAACTTTTTAAATCTTTGCTTTCTTAGATATGATGCGTGTCTGTATTTATGTACTACTGTATAAGATGTATGAGCCAAATGTTCAGTGCAATAGGTTAACAAAATTCCTATTTCTGATTGAGAATTTTCAGGTGGTTAATGTGTAACAGACCTTTGGGAATAGTCATTCACCTTGCTGAGGGCAGATTGCTGCCTCATACTGTTTGTCCCTTTCTTTGCTTTGAGGGTTATGTGGGAGGAAGCACTTATTTCTCCTCCTTTGTAATGGAGAGCGGTTCAAGGTAGGTAACTGTGCCTGGGCTAGGAATATAGTCACTGAGGTTCTGGCAGGGGTTAACTTCCTAGCGAATCCCCGTAGAGTGCCACTGCAAAAAAAAATAATTTTTGCAACTTTTATTCACAGGAATTTAGAGATGAACCTTATTATAAAGAAGAACTTGTAGATGAGCCATTCCTCAATTTGGGAAAGGCTTTTCAGTCCCAACAGAAAGAGATAGACCACAGCAAGGAGGCCTGGGAGATGCATGAATTTCTGATTCCTAGATTGCAGGAGATGGGGGAAGAAAGAGAGATGCTTGTTGATGAAGAATATGAGCTATATCAAGATCACTTCCAGTCCATGGACTTGTATCCCTCATCACACCTTCAAGAAGCTGCTCCTGTTCCCTCTGTGAAGGAACTTCACTTTGGCACTCAGTGGTTGCATGACAGTGAACCACCTGAGCTTCAGGGAGCGAGATCCATGATGAGTCTGTACTCCCCAGAGGTGCAGCAGTACGGCTACAGCACGGAAAACATGGTAAGGGATGAGAACGGCTCTTCCACTTCCCTCTTCCTTCCTCTGCCTCCCAACCCCTGTTCCAAAGTCATGTAACTTTCAAAAGAACAAAAGGTAATGGAAAATATAATTTTTGTAATTAATCATTTTTCCAAGATGTACCATATAGTGTAATGCTGAACTAAGTATAAACTCATCTTTTCTGTATTACACAAGTTCTGGTAAGAGTCAATAAGCTGCAGTTGCCTTTTATGGTGGTTTATAGTGGGGTTTTGCCTTGTTTTTGTTTTTTTTTAATGATGTGTTTCTCCAGATTATCCATTTCAAAGAAGAGTTTGTTTGCCATTTGTGATTTTTTTTGTTCCCTCAGAGAGACAGGGCTCCATATTTCTTATATTGCGTATTTATGTTTATCAAGGAAAATCAAGGCAAAATTGACTCAAGATACAATGTTTATGTCTTGTTTATCCACACTGTTTTCTGTGTTATGTATGATACTAAATAGAAGGTCTCTGAACTCTTAAAAATTATCTTTACGTTTGTCTAATTGCCTATTTTCAACTTGGCAGGAAAGCATTATATTTCAGTAGGATTGTCCTTGCTATGGATCACCAATAAACTTCATTTTTATAAAATTAGGGTTAACTGGTCACCAATTAGTAATTTTCATTAGGGACATTTTTAATGTTTTAGTTTTGTTTGTTCATTTTATGCCCCAAATTAACTTCCAGGGAAATGAAAAGAAAATTATTATATAGAGGTGTTTTGTTTTTTTAAGAGAGGGAGAGAGAGAGTATAGGGACAGAGGGAGAAGGAGAGAGAGAATCAAACAGGCTCCATTGACCAGTGCAGAGCCCTACAAGGGGCTTGATCTTACGACCTTGTGATCATGACCTGAACTGAAATCAAGAGTTGGACGCTTAACCAGCTGACTCACGTAGGAGCTCCTAGGGGTACTTTTTTTACAAGGTCATTTAGCAGTATGTTTAGATACAGTGCAGTACTCCCCACACTGAGATCAGCAACTTTCTTGCAGTGCTGTAGGGAGCATGCTTTTCTTTGCTCTCTTAGAGGGCCCATAGAGCTAGTTTCTTTGCTCTCTCCTTCCTCAGACCTATCCTTCTTTGCAAATACTATGGGTTCTTCTTCTATGCAAGGTGCTATACAAGCTGTGCTTAATGGAACGCAAGAGGATTAGCGGACTGTGGGCAATCTACCATAGAACAGATGTTTTGGGATTATGTGAATAATGCCTGGATATGGGCAGAGGTGACAGAATCACCTGGTGTGTTGCCATTGACATTGGTGCTTTTTTCCCTGCCAGTCCCGTTCCTGTGTCTGTAAGTACTTGAACCCAAACAGAATATTCAGTTATACAGAGCAAATTCTAATCACAGATTAGTGAATATTCATAAATACTCACTTGTTGTGCCTTTCATCTACAAAAAGAAAATTTTCTATTTACCCAAATATAAGGCAACCTGAAATAAAGGCCCATTTTAATATATAAAGTTTTAGGGTTCTAGACTAAATAGTCACAGGTATATTCACAGTATTTACTTTATAAATTTAAACATTAACACTTTTTAAACTCCCAAATGTTAAAAATTTTTTGCCTATTCTCACATTTAATGACATAATTGTGTTCAGATGGCTTCAGTGCATATTTATGGACATAAATACATTATCACTAAATACATAGCAACTTCCCATCATTTAATACAGTTTTCTGAATATATCATCTTAATTTTCATCTAGGTTGTTTGAGATACAGTAATTTTTGAATCCATACTATCAGTCAGAATTTTATCCTGAGCTCAAGTACTCATTTGCATAACAATAGGCTTAAAAATTCCTTTTGTAAGTGCATAGTGATGATCTTCACTATATAACCACTTACTCTGTTGTTTGTTAAAGTGCTATTTAAAAAGCTTGTTTATAACAAGTCATTGCTCACAATTTGAAAGACATGCATCCTAATTACTAAATCTGTGTTAAATTTCCTAGCTTCCTTCTTTTTTTTTCTATTTCTGATTTTGTGAGGTGACCTATAAGCTCTCTAAAATGGCACTGATTAAACTTGTTTCTACCTCAGTGGTGCCTGGGTGTCTTAGTCGATTAAATGTGCAACTCTTGGTTTTGGCTCAGGTCATGATCTCAGGGTTGTGAGATTGAGTCCCATGTGGGGCTCCATGTCAGTAGCCTGCTTGGGATTCTTTCTCACTCCCTCTTCCTCTGCTCCTCCCCACCCCTCCAACTTATACACTCTCTCTTAAAAAAATTACTTTCAGCCGTAATATGTCTTGTCTTTTTATTTTCTTTAAATATATCTTCTTCTTTTGGGCATTCTTTTCCTCCTTTCCTGAACTCCACAATGATGGCAGTGTAAAGGAAGAAAGTTTTTCCTCTACCCTCATTGGTTCTTTGGCTGGTGCCCGGGAAATTAAGCTGATGAAAGATTAACAAAAGTAAAACAATTTATTAACTAGTGTGGCATGCACTCATGTAGTAGAAACTCAGTGATGAGTAACTCAAAGGGGTGGTTAGAGCTTGGGCTTATATAGCTTCTTAACAAAGAACGATACATTTATTGAGAAGTGACAAGACAAAGGAAGAGGAGTTTAGGTTTTAGGAAGTCAGAGCTGCAGGAAGGTAATTATAAGGGGGAAATTGATGGAAGATAAGGGAGTTTTTTAGTTAGGTTTGTTAGTATGTTCCTCTTGCTACCATCTCTGATCTGGAAAAAATCTAGATTCATATTTGATGATTAACAGTCAGGGGAAGATAGCTTTTCTGTATGTGCTGTTTCTCTTTTTTCATCTTCTCAGAGTAATCTTTATGCCAGAGTGGCATATTTTTGATAGAGTGGTCTAATTCTCTATAACAGTTACACACATAAGATCAGGATGGACTTGACTCTTTATTTGCCCTCCTGTCAGAAGGGTACTCGTGATGAAAATTTATTATCTAATATTTCAAGCCTTGGGTAGATTGTTAAAACATTTGAATACCTTACAAAATATGTAATTCTCAGTACTCCTTTAGAGAGTGCCTTCCAGAAGGGTCGAGTAACATTATCACTTCTGTCTTCATTATAATACCCATTTGGGCTACAGATATATCTATATTTGTAGAGTGCAGATATTACCCAACTACTTAGATTTACCTTTCTCTACTACTCTCTTATTACATTTTAGTTGAAGGATAAAACCATCAAGATTTCTAGATCTGGTTCTTTATTTTTACTTGTAGTAAAATTGCAGTAGCCCCTTCTGTCCCCACAACCCACCCCGTATCTCTGGTTTCACTTTCACAATTTCAGTTACCTGCATTCAGCTGAGGTCTAGAAGCAGCCCTAGCCTAACACATGCCTGCATCATTCACCTCACTGCATCTTACCACTTAGGCATTTTATAATCTCACATCGTCATCATAAAAAGAAGGGTGAGTACAGTATAATAAGATATTTTGAGAGCAAAAGAGACCACATTTATGCAACTCTTATTATGATATAATTGTTCTCATTATCAGTTATTGTGGTTAATCTCTTACTGTGCCTAATTTATAAATTAAACCTTATCATAGGTATATATATATAGAGTTAAAAATAGTATATACAGGGTTTGGTTCTATCCTTGGTTTCAGGCATCCACTGGGAGTCTTGGGATATATCTCTCACAGATAAGGAGGGGCTACTGTACATAAAATTTACCACTTTAACCATTTCTAGGCTTACAGTTCCAGTAGCATTAAATATGCTTGCATTATTGTACAATCATTATCACCTTCCATCTCCAGAACTTTTCCATTCTTCCCAGATTGAAAGTCTGTACGTATTAAACAGTAATTATCCATTCTTCCCTTCTCTCATCCCCTGGCAAACAGCCATAGTCCTACTTTCTTTCTCTAAGAATTATGATGACTTTAGGTACCTCATTTAAGTGGAATCATAGAGTATTTGTCTTCTTGTGTGAGGCTTATTTCCTTTAGTATGATGCCTTCAAGGTTCATCCACGTTGTAGCATGTTTTGGAATTTTCTCCCTTTATAAGGCTGAATAATATTCCATTATATGTACTACCTTTATAAGGCTTCCACTGTATGTGTGTGTGTGTATGTATATTCCAATCTGTTTAACCATTCATCAGTCGATGAACATCTGGATTATTTCTACCTCTGGCTACTGTGAATAATGCTGCTGTAAGCACTCGTATAAAGTATCTGTTCAAATGATTATTTTTTAAATTTTTTGGAGTATATACCCAAAAGTTAAATTGCTAGATCCATATAGCAAACCTCTGTTTAATTTTTGGGGAGAACCACTGTCCTATTTTCCACAGTAGTTGAACCATTTTATATTCCCGCCCATAGTGCACGAATTTTCCAATTTTTCCACATGCCTGCCAATACCTGTTTTCTTTCTTTTTTTTTTTAAGATTTTATTTATTTATTTGAGAGAGAGAGATCACAAGTAGGCAGAGAGGCAGGTAGACGGGGCGGGGGGCGGGGAAGCAGGCTCCCCACTGAGCAGCGAGCCCGATGTGGGGCTCGATCCCAGGACCCCGAGATCATGACCTGAGCCGAAGGCAGAGGCCCAACCCACTGAGACACCCCGGCACCCCAATACCTTTTTTCTGTTTTTGTTTTTTTTTAAGGTACAAAGTAGTATATCTTATTGTGGTTTTGATATACATTTTTCTAATTACTATTATTAGGAAAAGTTGAGCAATTTTGCATATGCTCATTGGCCACCTTCATATAGTCTCTGGAAGAGTTTCTAAATTTTTTGCCACTTTTCAAAAGATCTGATTCTTGCCTGAGGATTAGTTACCTAAGACGGATTGTATATTCTTATTTTCTTCTCTATTTAGAAAAACTTGTTTTCCTAAGGCGTTAACTCTCTATATTGAAATTCAGATTAAGATATTAATTCTCTTATTCCTGTTACAAAATTGCCATTAACATTTTTTAAGTCCAAAATTTGCTGTAAAATTTCTTCTAAGTACTCAGTGCCTATCATCTCCTCCTTAATTGCCTCTCTAAGAAATTCTTGCTTCTTTTATTCTATAGGCAGCTAGGTTGTTGTAGCTACTTTCTCACCTCAATTTAATATTTGAGTTGAATTCTATGTTCTGTAAGCTCCATTGGATATCTGATAGAGTTCTGTACTTAGCTATATTCATAATCTGAATGGAATAAGTTAGCAGTATTTGGTACATCAATTTATGAGACATCCTTCTCTTACCACTGAAGTCTGACCAATATAACCTTAATTACACAATGGACCATGTAAAAGATTTCATTCACCTTTTTTGTTTTAAATGACTTAAATTTCCAACAATAGAGAGTAACAGTGTTACTCATCTTAATTGAGTTACGTCCCTCTTGTGGCCCTGGATGGTATCATTTCATTTTATGCCTATAAAAGTTTGTAAGATCTAATAATAGGGGCGCCAGGGTGGATCAGTTGGTTAAGTATCTCCCTTAAGCTCAGGTCATGATCCTAGGATCGTGGGATCGAACCCCTGCTTCTCCCTCTCCTTGCTCCCTGCTCATGCTCTGTCTCACTATCTCTCTCCCTCTCTCTCAAATAAATAAGTAAAACCTTTAAAAAATATATCATAATAAAATATATTAGTGAAGATTGTATGTTCTGGAAGATTATAACTTTTGGAAACCATAGAAGACATGTATCAAAGGAAAACAAGCAGAAAGCGCAAAAATCATTTTGCTTTATTTTAGGTTTGGGTAACTGGTATTCGCCAGGCAGATAAAAGTGATAGGGAGGGCGGAGCAAGAGCTTAGAGCTATGAAAATGCCCCACCAAGTTGTTTTGGGATCATTGGTGAAGCTTTTGAGGTTGTGATCCAACGTGACCCATGAGTTAGTTGTATGTTAGCCATTGACCTTTCTTGGTTGGATAGATCTTTATTCTTATACTTTTCTGATCATTTACTTAAATCCACTCATTAATGTTTATAAAACCGTATTTTTTGTTGTTGTTAAAAAACATCTGGGGTTAAAAAAAAGAGAAATAGATTGTATTAACCTGTTACTTTGCAGATACATTTGTAGGGCCAGTTTTCTGCTATCATTGTTACGTGGTTTGAACAACATTACAGTGTTCCTCACTTTATCACACAGTACTAATGCATTTCTGTCTTTCTTCCTCTCAAGATGAAAGAAAATTTTGGCATCAGTTCCCTACCCTCCATACCCTCATCTGAAGGAAACAGTCAACAAGGCAGATTGGATGATCTGGAAAATCTTAACTCATTAACAAAAAGCAGTCTGGATTTAGGTTTGTGGTTTTTGTTTCTCATAAACACAAATTACATTATTCTGCAATCTCTCAGTTTTGTTTTTATATACAATAACTCTTACTGTCATATTTTCATTCATTATGATGCAAATTTAAATCTGTTTATTAATCTACTTCAGAATATCTGGAAGAATAAAATGGCTCGTACGTCAATGGAGAAGTTTCAGAGTCTTTTCTGTGAGGGGTGTATTTTCAGTGGTTGATTTTGCTTTTTATGAGCTGTATGGATTAAAACTAAAACTAGTACCTTACGTGCTAAATCTGAAATAAGTCTCTACTAATATATATTAAAAATCTCTGATGCTATTAAGTGATACTGTTAGCTCAGTGAATGGGGTTGTTAAATATTAATAAAGAGAGGCATATTTTAAACATTTATGAAACATTTTTATAGCCATATATTATGGTCAGTTTTGGTGCATTAATAACTTAGTTTCCATTAAAGAATCCTAAAAGTATAGTGCCTCTCCCTGCCTACCCCCAATATTGATTCTTATACCATTTTGAAAACTTGACTTTGAAACATAATTCTTCTTCATCCAACACTGAAATATCGAAGGCTGTTATATTATTAAGATCCCTAGGTGAGACAGTTAAGTTCTTTCACAGCACTGGGATTTATAGAGCCATTGTTCAGGATTTATGCTGTCCTTCATGTGTTATGAGTCTGCTTATAGGAAGTCTTTCTCTTTGGGCAGTTCTTAGTTGTATGGTAATGCATTGTAGGGCCAGAGTGCACTATAGAAGGTTATATAATGGTTTCTATGAATTCAGCAGTCTATTGAATTCTGAAGAATGGAATCCTTAGTGTTAAAGATTGAAGCCACAATTGGTGGCTCAGTTGGTTAAGTGTCTGGCTCTTGATTTCAGCTCAGGTCGTGATTTCAGGGTCATGAGGTCAAGCCCAGCGTTGGGCTCTTTTCTGAGTGTGTAACCTGCTTCAGATTCTCTGTACCCGCCTGCCCCTCCTTAGCCCCTCTTGCTCACTATCTCAAAAAAAAAAAAAAAAAAAGATTGGAGTCATCTATGAGATGATAACAGTTGTCAATTCCCTGTGAGTCAAAACACAGCATGGGTAGTTAATTTTGAATATCTAAGATTAGATTTTATCCAGTTTTTCATGATACATAACTAATCGTGACTCAGATAAAAATGGGACTTTTTCTCCCACAGGTGTCCCATTATACTGTTTTTAAAAATTTACCACATTAATATTGTCCTCTAAGTACGTGGAGAAGATTCATGGCACAAATGAAGGAATAACTGAATTAATAGGCCATATCTGTTTGATTGTCACTGATGCTTTATAGCAATGTCATTACTATTTTGGACAAAGTGATTCTTTGCTGAGGAGAGCTGACCTGGGCATGGTAGACTGTTCAGCAGCTTTCCTGCCTTCTAACGCTAATACCAGTGGGACTCTCATGCTGAGTCATGATCAAAATCAAGTGTCTCCAGACATGCCAAATATCCCCTGGGGGCCACAATTGCTCCTGGTTGAAAATCATTGCTTTGTGCTGTTAGTGTTAAAAGGATAGACTGGCTAACAGGGGTGAGTATGTGTGGAGAGGAGCAGCAGAGCTGGGAAGAACACAGGGAAAATAGTCCCTCTTGAGCTCTGCTCTGCGTGTTATTTAAGTGACCTCAAAGTTCCTTCCTCTGACTTCTGCTGCCTAGATAAGTTTCTTAGGGCTGCTCTACCAGATTGGCACCAACTTGGTGGCTTAAAACAACAGAAATTAATTCTCTCACTGTTCTCAAGGCCTGAAGTCCTAAATCAAGATGCTGTGCTGCCTCTGAAGGCCTGAGGGAAATTTTGCTTTTTCCTGCTTCTGGTGGCTGTACCTTTTTTTGGCTCATGGCTGCTTCACTGTGATGTCTGCCTCTGTCTTCACTCCGCTGTCCTCTCTTATCCCTGTGTCTTCTCTTCTTTGCCTCTTATAAGGACATCTGTCATTGTATTTCGGGCCCACTTAGGTAACCCAGGATGGTCTCATCTCACAATACTTAATTATATCCACAAAGACTTTTTTTTAATCAAAGTAAGGTCCCATTCATAGGTTCTGTGGTTGGGTCTATCTTTTAGAGAGGTCCCCAATCTGCCCACTACACTGCCTTAACCTAATACTTTGCAAGGCCCTGGGAATTGATTTTTTTTTTTTTTTTTTTTAGAGATTATAGTTTGGGGAGTGAAGTTAGACTTGTATATGTTAGATCTGTCCTCACCGGAAAAGCATTCATAACCACATGCTGTTATGGAAATTTTTTGAAAGCCTCTAGGATGGTGTGCAAGTAGGCATGACAGTTTGGATTAATGCTAACTGTAGGTAGGCTGAGAAATTTCAGCAGCATCCATATTGAGTTCATTCTACTCAAGATTTGATTTTGCTCTTGAGATCCTGTCCAGGAAATGGCTGACTCTTTCAGTCCCGGGTCCTCTGCATCACCGGGCAATCCCGCAGGCTTCTCCAAGCCTCAACTATAAAATGAAAGATTTGGGCTAAGTGTTCTCTAAGCCCTCTTTCAAATCTGTGACTCTTTGACCACTTTATGAGTAACGGGCAATGTTAGATTTATCTCTGAACAATTCAATTTCTTTTTCTGAACAATTAATTAGAAAATGATTTCTGAGAACCTTATGTGTAAAGGGCTGTTGTTGAGCCTATACTTAAGCCAACATTTTGTAGCCTCGAAGAGCCTCTACCCTTCATGGGCTGTGAAACTGAACCTGTAAATTAGCATAATTCATAAGGTGAAGCACACACAATAAATTCCCAGTCAATAATACACTTAGTGTTACAAGTTTTAGGTTTCAGACAGAATGTAATTCTGTTTCCTGATGTTTGACTGACCCACCTGGATAGTACCTCCAGGGAAGCCTGGGCGAGTCTGTCGTTGCACCCAAGAGTCAGACACACTTACACATTTGCATCCCCAGCTCTTGCTATAAACTGGGCTTCTGGAAGCAAGGCAGTCTGATTGTGTTACTGTAGCAGGTGCTCAGGAAGTATTTGTTGAATGAGAAAGTGAAATGCCACTTATCTGTGGTTATTCAGCAGCATTGCAACTCCCAGCCCTGCCTCCCCCTGCAGTGGCCTCGTTAGGCACAACCACCCTGCCCTCTACTCGGATTCTTCTTCCTTTATTTTGTTGACCGTTCTGTTCTTGCACCTCACCACATATAAGCCTTTGGAAAATTTCCCCCGTTCCTCTCCTATAAACATTAACCTCCATTTGTCCAGGAACTTTTTTTTTTTTTTTTTTTTTAGCTCCTTTGTTTTTCTAACCTTTGTGTGCCTGTATGGCACTTACCCAACACCTGCATAGGTCCTCGAGGACTCAGTTTGTTTTGTGGGCTCTGGGTACCGTGGTGCACTGGGTGAGCAGCTCTGTAAAGAGTGAGTGTGTCAGACACCGTGACAGATGAGAAATGTATGTCTGAGGCCCGGCACCCAGGGTCCGTGGAGGAGGGGGGGGCAAAGGGCATGAGCAGGCTTCGTGTGGAACAGGTAATGAAAAGCTTTAAGCAGATTGAGGCAACCTATGAAACCCAGAGCCATAATTGAACAGGCCACTTTCACCAGCATAGGTGGATGGGAAAACACTCTGCAGATAGAGCCTGTTCCCTCTTCCTAACACTGGTATTGGCCTTCCAGCCCGAGTCTGGTCCCACCCCGGTCTCTCCTCGGTGGGGAGAAGGCAGGCTCAGGCAAAGCTAGAACTCTGAAGCCATGATATGGATTAGAGTGCTTTGCAGGAATGTAGGTGCCCGTGGACAAGAGGGAAGGGTACACGGGGATGAGGCATAGGCCCCTGAGACTTCCTATAGTACCCTCTGAGCATTACAATTACTTTCATCCTCTCTTCAGGTTCTGTTGCATTACCAACTGATTAGATCCTGGTTCCAGATTTTCTAGACAAGATAAAAAACAGTAGTACTGAGTTTACTGAAAATTTGTTCATGACGAAGAAATGGAAAGAGTTTAGGTCATGCTTATAGGAAAAATTTTAGGATAATTTCTCTTTGTTATTATTATTTTTAAGATTTTATTTATGTATTTGACAGAAACACAGTGAGAGAGGGAACATAGGCAGGGGGAGTAGGAGAGGGTAAGGCAGGCTTCCCACTAAGCAGGAGCCTGATGCAGGGCTCGATCCCAGGAACCTGGGATCAGGACCTGAGCTGAAGGCAGACACCTAACGACTGAGCCACCCAGGCACCCCAATTTCTCTCTCTCTTAAAAATCATTTCTGATTTTCTAAAAAGCCAGAACTCCAAAAAATCTTATAAATGTGTGGACTTAAGGAAGGCATTTGATCGCAGTTCATTATATTTGTCTATTATGCTGAAGAAAGATTGGCTGAGAATTTCTGATCAATTACTGGGGTGTATCCTAAGGGTGATTAATGGACCTATGCCAGCACAGGCGCATGTCTCTATTATATGTCCTAGGACTCTGTGCACCACTCTGCCCTAGTCTTCTTTTCAGTAAATGGGGAAATGACACAAATGTCATGTCAGGTAAATTTGCACATGCCACTTGGCAAAATTCCTTAGCCTGAGTTTCTCTGTGTATAAAATATGGTTGCTAGTATCTTTTCCCTCTAACTCATAGTTTGGTATGCGAATCAAATGAGGTAAACAAATGTAAATGAAATCTGAAATTTGTAAACACAGCCCCATTAAAAGTGTGTTTTCTTAACATTATAAGTGCTGGGTGATGTATAGAATTGTCAAATCACTGTATTATACACCTGAACATAATGTAACACTGTGTGTTAATATGCTGAAATTAAAATTAAAAAAAATTTTTTAATGTAAGTGTTTTTATTTGGTTGTTATTCTGTGGAATTATTTTTTTTTAAATAAGCAAAATGTTGTAGGAATGCCTGCAGTTAGGTTGATATGGGAAAATGTGTAGTGAGATTAGAGTACAGTCATTAAGGGGGTTCTTTTGATAAAATATTTCTATTGCTAAAATGTCAACTTTTCCATGAGGCCATATGTAAAATTCTGACTCTCTTCCACTGAGCAGTCCCTCGCCCCCTTCCTTGCTTCATTTTTTACCATACTACTTGTCATCATCTGACATATTAAACATTTTATTTATCTGGTTTAATATAAATGAGAGTTCTGACTTGAAGGTTCTACCTCTAGTAGATGCCCGTAACTATTTCTTGAAGGAATGAAGGATGAAAAAAAGCATCCTGTATTCACTACTGTCTGGGTTTACTCTTTAGGTATGATGATTCCAAATGATGTCCCGGGTCCTGGCTTACTTGTTGAACTCCCAGATGTGGCTCAAAGAAGGGAGCAAGAAGATTTGCCCTTATACCAACTCCCCAGGACCCGAGTTGTGTCCAAGGCCTCAGCATACACAGGACTGTCTTCCAGATATACCGCTGATGCATGGTATGTTACCATTTATCTTTGTTTTCACACGATAGTTTTCTTTTTGCTCTTATTTTTTAAAAAAAGCATGATGAGGATGGAACATTTGGAAAATATAGAAAATATGAATAAAATTGAATATTAGTTACTATGAGAATATCACACACTTAACATCGAAGCATTTATACAAGTTTGTATTCTTGCAGTTGTGTGGAAAACGGATTACACAGAATATTTGCTTAGAAAATAAGAGTTTAATTAAGAGTTTATTTTAACAATGTAAGCAAGACATGTAGAAAAATTAAGGATGGAATGGATTCGAGAGATAGAGAGTTTGGTGGAATTGGTGACTGATAACATGTTAGGGCAAGAGGACATAGTTGAGGATGACTTGTTTCTGGACTGGGACAATAAATGCATTGTGGCACCATTAATTCTTTCTCGATAAAAAAGAGTGAAATATTGCCATTCTCAACAGCATAGATAGACATAGAGGGTATTACACTAAATGAGATAGTTCGGATAGTGAAAGACAATACCATATGATTTCACTTATATGTGGAATCTAAAAAACAAAACACAAGAATAGATGAAAAAACAGAAACTGTCTCATAAACAGAACAAACTGGTAGTTGCCAGAGGGGAAGGGGAAGAGAGATGGGCAAAATGGGTGAAGGGGATTAAGAGGCAGAAACTTCCAGTTATAAAATAAATAAGTCATAGGGATAAGTACAACCTAGGAATATAGTTAATAATGTGATAATTTTTATGGTGACAGATGGTAGCTACATTTTTCTCAGTGAGCTTTTTGCAATGTATAGAACTGCCGAATCACTATGTTGTACACCTGAAACGAATGTAACATCATCTGTTGTACTTGAATTTTTAAAAAAGTTTATAGGAACATGAACAGGTTAGAAGGGAAAATGAATTTTTTGAGACATGTTGTGGGTTCCACAAAGTTAAGTGGAATCAATTAGATGTGTGATTCTGGGGATTAATGTTGAAGTCTATTCTGATGTGGATAATTGGGAGCAAGGTCAAGTGTAGGTGAAACTGCCAGATTTGAGTAGTCATCCAGGGTAAGCTCAGATAATAAAAAGAGCCTAGAGCCACAACTGTGGTCCTGCAAAGCAACAATATGGCAGGTATGAAGAGAGGAAGAAAGTAGTGACGTGGAATAATCAAAATACTGGAAGCAATCGATGAACCTAGAGATAGGCATAGAAACTGAGGTGGAGGACATTTTGTTTTTTAAGATTTATTTATTTTAGAGAGAGAAAGTGTGTGCTGGCAAGAAGAGGGGCAGGGAGGGGAGAAAGAGAAAAAGTCCTCAAGCAGACTCCCTGATGAGTGCAGATCCCATCGTGGGGCTCCATCCCACAGCCCTGAGATCATGACCTAGGCTGAAATCAGGAGTCAGACCCTGTAACCAGCTGAGCCACCCAGGCACCCTCACGGAGGAGAACATTTTAATAAAAGGTCATCATAGACCCTCATGATGTGCTTCAGAGAGATCAGAGTGGATAAAACAGAAATGTTTGCACGGGGTTTGGCCACACGGATGCCCTTGGTAAGCACAGAACAGTTTTAGTGAAGTAGAATTAGAGAGTAGTGGGTTGAGAATTGAACAGATCTGAAATTGGTCACGATTAGTCCAGGAAGACTAGCATTTTCATAATCCTGGTCATGAAAAGAGACAGATATAATGCATGTTACTACGTAGCTAGAGGGTATTACTAGATTGAGGTAAGGAGGAGTTATACATATATAACGATATATATATCGTGTGTGTGTGTGTGTCTTTGTGTCTTTCTGGGAAAGATCCAGCGAAGGAATATGTCAGTGCTAGAAAGGGGGTGATTAAACGTGGTCCCTGGTGAGGGTGAAGGGAGAGAAGGACATTGCACACCTAGAGAGATGGACCTTTGGTGGTTTGATGGGAGGAAGTTTACCTCCTCCACAGAGACAGGTGCCAGGAATGAAAAGGAAAGTACAAATAGAAGTGCTATTTGTGTCCGTGGGCAGGAATCCCAAGAGATTTTTTAATTTTTATATTTTTTGTCATTTAGGTAAAGGTTATTTTAAAACAATGATGAGGTAGAAGTAATGTGGGATTAAAAGGAGAGGTATCAGAGTAGGGATTCACTTTTGAAACAAGGGTAGGAGCGCAATGGCTTAGTGAAGGGAAGGAAGTTTAGAAAAATCTTGCCCCTCCCCCCTTTTCCAACTACCCAGAGCAAGACAATGAGCATCACTCACTCACTTGAGTGGCATTTGTGGCAGAGAATCAGAAGCTGTAGAGAGAACAGAAGAGGTTGAGAGAATATTTGGTGAAGAGGTCAGGGTGTGGAGTTGTTTCTTGACCATTCAAGGAGATTCCATGGATTGTGATGGGTAGTTCGGCTGGAGGGTCTTGGGGGGTGGGTCTGGCAATGGAAACAAGGAGAAACTAGAGCAGCAGGGAAGGAAGGAGTTGGAGACATTGTCCAAGCATAACAGGGATGAGAGATAGGATAGATTTATTGACTTCATGTTTGTATTAAAACTTTAGTCCAAGAATGATTTTATGTTGATATATGAAGCGTCTTAGAATAATAGCATTTCTTGGTTCAGCAACTTCGTGACCTTTGTCTGTAGTTGTAGACAGATACTTTCTGTCTCAAAAAGTTGGTTTCTGGGCTTCAGCATAGCTCCTCTCTGAGTGGGAAGGAATGACTCAGATCAGCTCAACTACTTGGAGGAATCTAGTGTCTTTTTATTCAGCAGAACTGGACCAGTGTGTCAAGGGGAGGCGCTGACAGGTCCTGTGTCCTGGTGTAAGTGATGGCACCAGCTCCGGGGGACACGCATAGCCTTAAACAGGCGGTGGGTTTGTTCTTTAGGAGAGATGCCTGGAGGTGGCAGTATGGAAGGCTTCGGAATATAATTTTATGACTTTTTAAAAATTAAAAAAGAAAATTTTAAGTAATATCCACACCTGGTGTGGGTCTTGAATTCATAGTCCCAAAACCAAGAGTCATATGCTCCACCAACTGAGCCAGTCAGGTAGGTGCCCCTACTTTTACGACTTTTTATCCGGTCAAATTACTTTCCAAATGAAACATCTTTATTTTTTAAATTTCCCTTGGGCTTGGTGTTAATCATTGAATCTGGTCAAAGAATTCAGAAATGGGACTACTTCTTTAAATGTGTAGAACTGTGACTGCAGAATTGGACAATATCTAAACAAATTTCTAAGACCATCCCTCCTTTCTTATTTATGCAGAAGACCAAATGGAGCATCCATTGTGTCTTACTCAATTCTTCCAGCTTCCAAGAGGGAAGAGGCACTTGTCTCCTACCCCATTCATTACTTTTTCTCTTAATGTAACTGTGGCAAGCTGATTTCTTATGCAGGCACAGGCATACAAGAGTTTTGACCTAACTTTTGAGAAATCAGTCTTGTGGTTGAATGTTGTTTTTTGGGATTGTTGTCATAGATTCAGGGGATATTGAAATTTCAGCAGGTTCTAGAAGAGTTCCTATAAGTCGTATTTCCCCTTTCCGTCTTTCAAGATGTGCTTCATGGAGTTAGGTTCATTGGAGAATATTTATTCTCTGGAGCTTTCCCGAGTAATGCATAGATTCTTTCGGAAGATGGTTTTTCAGATCAGGGTATCCTGAAGGGCTGGATGATATTTTAGAGTTTCTGCTTTGCATTCAATTTTGTGTAGGATCCAGCAAAGTTGTTTAACGTGTACTGTACTTCTGCATCACACCAACACCAACTTCCCTGTACCTTTGGAGGCCTGTTTTTTGTTTTGTTTTTAATATTCAGCTTAAAGGGATGGTGCAGTGGATAATGTGTCTTACAATGGATCAGAATGTTTATTCCATTTATTAACTAAAAACAAAAACAGTTCACCTATTTCTCGACTTTGACCCCCTGCCTCTTGCAGCCACCAGTATGTTCTCCGTATCTCTGAGCTTGGTTTTTTGGTTATTGTTTGTCTTAGATTCACATATAAGAGAGATCATGTGGTATTTGTCTTCCTCTGTCTGATTTTCTTCACATAGCATAATACCCTCAAGTTCTATCCATGTTGTCTCAAGTGGCAAGATTTCATTCTTTCTATGGCTGTGCGTGGTAATAATATCATGTGTGTGTGTACACCATGATTTCTTTATTCATCTATCAATGGACTGTTTCAGTATCTTGATTGTCATAAATAATGCGGCAGTGAACATGAGGGTGCAGATATCTTGTATATTAGTGTTTCCTTTTTTTTTTTCAGATAAATACTCAGAAGTGATATTACTGAATCATACAGTTATTATATTTGAAAATTTTTGAAGAACCTCTATACTTTTTTCCAGTTTTCCTTTCCATTAACAGTGTGCAGGAGTTCCCTTTTCTCCACATCTTCACCAACCAACATCTGTTCTTTATGTTTTTGTTTTGTTTTTGTTTTGATTTTGATAGTAGGCATTGTAACAGTGGGAAGTGATACCTCATTATGGTTTTGACTTGCACTTCTGCACTTCTCTGCTGATTCATGATGTTAAGCATATTTTTATGTACCTGTTGGTCATCTGTATGTCTTCTTTGAAAAAAATGTTTATTCAGACAAACCATGAGAGACTCTGGACTCTGGGAAACAAATTGAGGATTACAGAAGGTGGGTGGGGATGGGGTGACCGGGTGGTGGGTATGAAGGAGGGCACATGATGTGATGAGCGCTGGATGTTACACGTAACTAATGAACCGTTAAACACTACATCGAAAACTAATAATGTACTATAAGTTGACTAACAGAACATAATAATAATTAAAAAAAGAAAAATGTCTACTCAGATCTTCCCATTTTTTAATTGGATTGTTTTTTGGTATTGAGTTTTATGAATTCTTTGTATATTACGGATTTTAGTCCCTTACCAGATAGATGATTTGCAGCTATTTTATCCTAT
Organism: Mellivora capensis; assembly: GCA_004024625.1. Lineage (NCBI taxonomy): Eukaryota > Metazoa > Chordata > Mammalia > Carnivora > Mustelidae > Mellivora > Mellivora capensis. The sequence continues at coordinate 65,403 of PISX010006257.1, forward strand.
TCAGTAGGTTGTCATTCCATTTTGTGTCTGGTTTTCTTTTTTTTTTTTTTTTTTAAGATTTTATTTATTTATTTGACAGAGATCACAAGTAGGCAGAGAGGCAGGCAGAAAGAGAGAGGAGGAAGCAGGCTCTCCGCTGAGCAGAAAGCCCGATGTGGGACTTGATCCCAGGACCCTGAGATCATGACCTGAGCCAAAGGCAGAGGCTTAACCCACTGAGCCACCCAGGTGCCCTGTGTATGGTTTTCTTTACTGTGCAGAAGAAGCTTTTTAGTGTGATGTAGTCCCATTTGTTGACTTTTGCTTTTGTGGCCTTTGTTTCTGGTGTTGGATTAAAAAAATAATTACTAAGACCTATGTCAAAGAGTTCACCACCTATGCTTTCTTCTAGGAATTTAATGTTTTCAGGTCTTAGATTCAAGTCTTTCATCCATTTTGAATTAATTTTTGTGTATGCTGTAAGATAGTGGTCCAGTTTCATTTTTTTGTATGTGGCTGTCCAGTTTTCCTTACACCATTTATCGAAGATACCATCCTTTCCCCACCTTTGTTGTAAATTAATGAGTGATCTAGGTTTGGGTTTATTTCTGGGCTCTCTATTCCATTGATCTGTGTGTCTCTTTTTTGCCAATGCCATACTGTCTTAATTACTATAGCTTTGTAATACAGTTTGAAATCTGGAAGTACGTTTCCTCCAGCTTTGTTCTTTCTCAAGATTGCTTTGGTTTTTCTGGGTCTTTGTAGTTTCATACAAATATTTGTTCTAGTTCTGTGAAAAATACCATTGGAATAGTTACACGGATCTGTATATTACTTAGGATAATACAGACATTTTTATGGTAATAATTTTTCCAGTCCATGAGCATGGAATAGCTTTCCATTTGTTTGTGTCATCTTCAATTTCTTTCATTAATATCTTGTCTTTTTCAACATGCAAATCTTTCATCTTCTTGGTTATTTTTAGTTACCTTATTCTTTTTGAAGGAATTGTAAATGGGATTGTTTTTTTCTTAATTTCTCTTTTTGATACTTTGTATCAGTATAAAGAAACACAACAGATTTTTGCATGTTGATTTTGTATACTACTTTGCTGAATTTGTTTATTCTAATAGTTTTTGGATGGGTCTTTAGAGTTTTCTATGTGTAATAAGTATCATGTTTTCTATATGTAATAAATACCATATATCTAATAAATATCTGCAAATAGTGAGTTTTACTTCCTTTCCAATTTGGATGCCTTTAGTTTCTTTTTCTGGTTTAATTGCTCTGGCTAGGACTTCCAGTACTATGTTGAATAAAAATATTAAGAGTGGACATCCTTGTCTTGTTCTTGATCTTAAAGGAGAAGCATTCACCTTTTTTACTGTTGAGTCTGAACTTAGCTATGGGCTTGTCATATATGGCATTTATTATGTTGAAGTACATTCCTTCTATACCTACTTTGTTTAGAGTTTTTATTATAAATATATGTTGAATTTTGTCAAATGCTTTTTTTCCACATCTACTGAGATGATTTTATGATTTTATCCTTCATTTCGTTAACATAGTGTATCACATCGATTTGTGAAATGGTCAACCATACTTGCATCCCTGGAATCAGTCTCACTGGATCATGGTGTATGATCCTTTCAATGTATTATTGAATTTGGTTTGCTAATATTTTGTTGAGGGTTTTTGCATCTTTGTTCATTGGGGTCTTGGCCTATAATTTTCTTTTTTTGTGGTGTTATAGTCTGGTTTTGGGTATCAAGATGATGCTAGTCTTATAAAATATGTTTTGAAGAGTTCACCTTCTTTTTTTTGGATGATTTTGAGAAGAATTGGTATTAAATTGCTTTTGACTATTTGGTAGAATTCACCAGTAAAGCCATCTAGTTCTGGACTTTTATTTATTGAGAGGTTTTCAATTACTGATTCAGTCTCCTTGTTAATAGTTAGTCTGTTCAGATTTTCTATTTTACCTGATTCAGTCTTGAAAGATTGTATGTTTCTAGGAATTTATGTGTGTCTTCTAAGCTGTCCAATTTGTTGGCATATAATTCCTCATAGTTGTCTTTTACAATTCTTTATATTTCTGTGGAATCAGTTGTAACATCTCTTTCATTTCTGTTTTTATTTTGAGTCCTCTCTTTTTTTTCTTGGTAAGTTTAGCAGCTAAAGGTTTGCCAATTTTGTTTATTTTTCAGAGAATCAGCTTATGATTTCATTGATCTTTTCTACTGTCATCTTACTATGTCATGTTATGTTATGTTACATTATGTTACATTACATTACGTTAGGTTAGGTTACATTACATTATGTTACATTATGTTAATGTTGTTTTCCAGAGTGAGAGAGCGCACAAGCAGGGGGAATGGTAGGCAGATGCAGAAGGAGAGGGAAAAGCATGTTCCTCTCTGAGCAGAGAGTTTAACATGGGGCTCGATCCCAGGACCCTGGGATCATGACCTGAGCTGAAGGCAGAGGCTTAACCAACTGAGCCACCCAGGCACCCCTCTACTGTCATGTTAGTCTCTATTTCATTTATTTCTGCTATACTCTTTGTTATTTTCTTCCTTCTATAAGCTTTGGGCTGTATTGGTTTTTCTAGTTCCTTGCTGTGTAAAGTTGTGTTGTTTGAGACTTGTTTCTTAAGGTAGGCATTTATTGCCATGAGCTTTCCTCTTAAAATTGCTTTTGCTGTGTCATATAAAGTTTGGTATATTTTATTTACATTTTTGCTTATCAAGATTTTTTTAAAATTTCTCTTTGCATTTCTTCTTTGACCCATTGCTTATTCAGTAGCATTTTGTTGAAGTGCCACATATTTGTGAACTTTATAGTGTTTTTCTTGTGATTATTTTCTTGTTTTATACCATTGCAGCTAGGAAAGATGCTTTGTTTAATTTCAGTCATCTTAAATTGATTAAGACTTATTTTGTGGCCTAACATATGATCTGTCTTAGAAAATATTCCATGTGCACTTGAAGAATGGGTATTTTCTTGCTTTTGGATGGCATAGTCTGTATATGTCTGTTAAATCCATCTGGTCTAACATGTCATTTAAGGCTGATGTTTCCTTACTGATTTTCTGTCTCGATAATTTTTCCATTGATATAACTGGGGAATTAAAGTACCCTACTATTATTGTATTGCACTATTTCTCCCTTTATGTATATTAATATTTCCTTATTAATACTTAAGTATTCCTATGGACTGATCCCTTTATCATGATATAACACCCTTCTTTGTCTGTTATTCTTTGTTTTAAAATTTATGTTGTCTGGTATAAGTATGGCTGCTCCAGCTTTCTTTTGATTTCCATTTGTGTGGAATATCTTTTCCCATCCTTTCACTTTCAGTCTGTGTGCCCTTTTATCCGAAGTGAGTCTCTTATAGGCAGCATGTAAATGGATCTTGTTTTTTAATACATTCAGCTGCTCTGTGTCTTTGGTTATAGATTTTAGTCCATTTATATTTAAAGTAATTACTGACATATGTGTTTACTGCCATTTTGCTAATTGTTCTCTGTTTTTGTAGTTGAGCTTTTCTCTGTTCCTTTCTTCTCTGACTTTCTTCCTTTGTGGTTTGATGACTTCCTTCAGTGGTGTGCTTATGTTCTTTTATCTTTTGTGTATTTGCTATTGGTTTTGGTTTTTGGTTACCATGAGACTTACGGATAACAACTTACATCTATAATAGTCTACTTTAAGTTGATGATACCGTACATTTGATCCCATTCTAAAGCTCAGCATTTTTACTCACCACCCCACACCATGTTTTGGTTTTGATGTCATATTTCACATCTTTTTGTGTACCCCTTAACTAATTATTGTAATCATAGTTATTTTCACTGTTTTTTTTAACCCTTACACTAGCTTTTTAAATAATCCACGACCTTTACTATATATTTACTTTTCCAGTGACATTTCTTCTCTCACATGTGTTCTCTTTACTAATTAGCATCTTTTCAGCTTAAAGAACCTTTCTTGTAAGGCCGTTTTAGTGGTGATGCACTAATTTAAGTTTTGTTTGTCTGAAAAATTCTTTATCTCTCCTTCAATTCTGAATCACAATTTTGCCACTTAACGTATTTTTGGTTTGACATTTTTTTCTTTTAGCACTTTGAATATATTTTTTTTTAAAGATTTTTTTAAGGTTTATTTATTTATTTATTCATTCATCTTTCCTGTCTTTAAGTTTTGGCATTTTTTTTTTTTTAAGATTTTATTTATTTATTTGACACAGACAGAGAAGGAACACAAGTAGGCAGAGAGGCAGGCAGAGAGAGAGGTGAAGCAGGCTCCCTGCCAAGCAGAGAGCCCGATGTGGGGCTCCATCCCAGGACCCTGAGATCATGACCTGAGCCAAAGGCAGAGGCTTAACCCACTGAGCCACCCAGGCACCCCTAACTTTTAGCATTTTAATTCTAATGTGCCTTGGTGTGAATCTCTTTGGCTTCGCCTTGTTTGGAACTCTGGGTTTACTGGAGCAGAATGACTGTTTCATTCCCCAAGTTAGGGAATTTTTAGCCATTATTTCTTAATAAGATTTCTGCCTTTTCTGTCTCTTTTCTGGGAGTCCTATAAAAAGTTAATGTTAATTTGTTTGATGTCTTATAAATCCCTTAAGCTATTTTCACTTTTTTTATTCGTTTTTCCTTTTGCTTCTTTGATTGGGTGAGATCTTTGTCTTTGAGTTGCCTGATCTGATTCATCTAGTCATCTGTTGAACCCCTCTAGTGTATTTTTCCGTTCATTTATTGCATTTGTAAGCTCTGTGACTTCTGTTTGGTACTTTCTCGTATTTTCCATGTCTCTGTTGAAGTTTTAACTGTTTTCATCCATTCTTTTTTTTCAAATTCAGTGATCATCTTTATATCCATAACTTTGGACTCTTTATCAGATAAATTGCTTATCTCCATTTCATGAAGGTATTCTTCTGAGATTATTTCTTGTTCTTTCATTTGGAACATTCCTCTATTTCTTCATATTGCTTGACTTTCTGTGCTGCTTGTTACACAGTTGATGAAACCTCCACCTCTCCCATTCTCAAAGGAATGGCCTTGTGTAGATGAAAATTTTCATTCAACCCTTGCCACAGCCCTTGTTTCCCAAACCTCTGTGCTTGTCTGAGCAGCCTATTGTATTTTTCCTTACTTTTTTCTTTTTTCAAAAGATTTATTTATTGACAGAGAAAGAGAGAGGGACAGGGAGAGAGGGAACACAAGCAGGGGAAGTGAGAGAGGCAGAAACAGGCTTCCTGCTGAGCAGGGAGCCCATGTGATGCAGGGCTTGATCCCCCTTGATCCCAAGACCCTGGGGTCATGACCTGAGCTGAAGGCAGATGCTTAATAACTGAGCCTCCCAGGCGCCCCAGTGTATTGTATTTTTAATGGCTCCTGGTAGTTGAGGAAATGCCAATACCTGTCAGTGTAGAAAGGGGAGATTCAGGTTGATTGAAAGCCAGACCCTCAGGCAGTAGCTTTAGAAGCTTGCAAATATGTATAACCCTGAGGGGCCACATGTGTAAGCCCCACTGGCCACCAGATAGGAAATCTAGAGGTGTGTGTTGGGTGGCAATCACAAAACTTGGGACTCCAGAGGAGGGTATAATAAGTTCCTTGTGAGGAGATAGCAGTGAGCTAGAGCAAAGCAGGAGAATGCCAGGTGGTGTTCACAGCCCACGCTCCTTCAGAGCAGCACAGTAGGTCGCCGAATGTGTGCCACACCTAAAATCTGCCCCTCGGTCTGAAGCTCCAGAATAAGCAAAGTGACCTTTTTCACAGGAAGGCAAGGGCATGTGCCACAGTCTGCTGTCTTTGAATTGCCCTGGTGGTTGTAGCCTGCCAAGAATCATCTTCTGATTGCCATAGTCCTGTGAGATCCAGGAATGCAAGACCCTTCATCCACCAGAGCCAGGCAGTCGCAGGCTGTCCCGTGGGTGTCAGCTGCAAAAACTGGGCACCAGACTCGTGGAAAGCTCTCCTCCAAGAGCCAGTGGCACTCCTGGAGTGTGGCAGAGGGTGAGCCCGATGAAAGCACTTGCCCTTCCGAGGTCTCTGGAAGGGATCAGTGAGCCTCAAGATGCATGCTTGCTTATTTATTTATTTATTTATTTATTTATTTATTTATTTATTTTTAAAAAGGTTTTATTTATTTATTTGTCAGAGAGAGAGAGAGCGAGAAAGCGAGCACAGGCAGACAGAGTGGCAGGCAGAGGCAGAGGGAGAAGCAGGCTCCCTGCCGAGCAAGGAGCCCCATGTGGGACTCCATCCCAGGATGCTGGGATCATGACCTGAGCCGAAGGCAGCCGCTCAACCGACTGAGCCACCCAGGTGTCCCAAGATGCATGCTTATTTAGAACCCTACCTCTCAGGCCACAGCCCTAGTGATTAATAGGCTCTTTCATGAAAAGACCAAGTTCCTGGGTCTGTTGCCTCTTGCTATGCTCCAGGGGTGGTAGCTGTTGAAGAATTCTTTGTCCATTGGTTACAACTTAGTGGGACTCATGAGTGTAAGACTAACTGGCCCCAAGAATCAGGCAGTGGAGAGGTGTCCCCTCTACAGCAGTCACAAATATTGGGGCATCAGATTAGGGGTGTGAGCTCCTTTTGGGTGACACTGGTTATTACAATCCTGTGTGACCAGGAACATGAGCTCCTCTGGCTTCTAGAGTCAGGTGATCAAGAGGACTGGTAGTGAGAGGTCAGATGCTCCTTGGAAGTGGAGATCGCTGGGAAGGGGCCTCTGGGCAAGCAGGGTGTGGTAACTCTGGAGGAAGTCCAAGTGATTTTGTTCCAGGTATCCTTCTTTCCTTTTTTGTTTCTTTTCTTTTCTTTCTTTTTTTTTTTTTTTTTGTAAAGATTTTTATTTATTTATTTGTCAGAGAGCGTGCACAAGCAGAGGGAGAAGCAGAATTCCCACTGAGCAGGGAGCCTGAAGCAGGACTAGATCCCAGGACCCTGGGGTCATGACCTGAGCTAAAGGTAGCCACTTAACTGAGTCACTCAGGTGTCTCTCCTTCTTGTAAGTCAGCATGAAGTTCTGTCTTCAGAATCTACCTGTTTACAGTCTTTTTTCTGACTCATCTCCATCATCAGCTTCTGCCAAAAGACATAACTGGGTGCCCATAATGGGGAATATGCACATTTCTCAGACTAATAGCAGATCTGTAGTATAGATATATGATAGGTACTGTTCAAACATTTCCTGTTATCTGTAGCTACATGACCCTGAGAAGGTTTCCCTGGTGTCTGTATTTCCTCACTTACAAAGTGAGTTAAGGAAGTGTGCAGATAGAGGACTTCATATAATGCCTTGAGCAGTGCTTAATGAAAGGTTGGCAATGATACTAGATGACAGGGATAGATTTATGGGCTCAGATGTTTCTAGGACAGTGTTCTTTGTTGCTGAGTTTATTAAAACATGGAAGGAGGTTGTAGTTTGTGTGTGTGTGTATGTGTGTGTAATGAGTAGGATCAACTCAGTAGTAAAGAAAACAAGGTGTCAGAGCTTAAAGCCTGGGAGGATGAACTTGAGATGAAAGACTTGTATTTAAAATTGAAAAAAACCATGATATAGGTATACTAGTATGCAAATGAAAATAAACATATAGGTATACTAGTATGCAAATGAAAATAAACATTTTGTTATGAATAAGACAGGTGAAATAGGAGGTAGGGTGTCATAGTTAGGGAAAGGATTAAATGAGTTAATGTTAAATTTTTTTTAACATTTTTTTAAAGATTTTATTTATTTATTGGACAGAGATCACAAGTAGACAGAGAGGCAGGCAGAGAGAGAGGAGGAAGCAGGCTCCCCGCTGAGCAGAGAGCCCGATGTGGGGCTCGATCCCAGGACCCTGGGATCATGACCCGAGCCGAAGGCAGAGGCTTTACCCCACTGAGCCACCCAGGTGCCAAGTTAATGTTAAATTTTGAGCCCGAATACAGTGCCTGGCATTTAATACCTTTGAAGGCAGCAGTGGGTATCTAATAGATGCACCTTTGAGGTAAACTGCCAAATATGTATAGATTCAGAATGTTAGTAGGAGGCTGAGGATTAGGGGAGAATAAATATGTACATTTGAGCAAAGATTACCCTGGAATGTTTGAGTTGACTTCTAGTATAATGCCGTTGGAGCTGTTGCCTACTCTGCAGGCAAAGACAAATGTGAAAAATTAGGACAAGAGATACATAGAGCATTACACTAATGTGTTTGAAAATATGATTAGATCTTTATTTACTAATTCAGGCTCTACAGAAGGCCAAATGAGAAGTAAATTTGATGTAAGAAAGCAACTTACCCATTATGGCTTGAGGTTTTTTTCCCTTTTTCTTTAAAGATTTTATTTATTTATTTGACAGAGAGAGACAGCAGGAGAGGGAATACAAGCAGGGGGAGTGGGAGAGGGAGAAGCAGGCTTCCCACAGAGCTGGGAGCCTGGCATGGGGCTGAATCCCAGGACCCTGGGATCATGACCTGAGCCGAAGACAGACGCTAACGACTGAGCCACCCAGGCGCCCTTTGAGTTTTTGTTTCTTAACAAAACTCTTAAACACAATTTTACATATTTATATAAAATGCACACATTTTAAGAGACAGTTTGTTTAATTTCGATAAACTCCTTTTATCCGTTGCCTGATTAAGATATTATGTTTATCAATCCTTTGGCAGTAGCCTGCGCCCGGGCGACTACTAATATGACTTATAACACCATAAAGTATTTCTCCCGTTCTAGAACTCATGTAAATGTTACCATTTAGTAGGTACTTTTCTGTGTCTGGCTTCTTTCCTTCAGCACAGTCTGTGTCCTTCTAAACTTTAAGGAAATGCCTAATTATGTATACTGGTGTTGGATAATAATTTGCTTTGCAACTTCAAAATCACAGTGTAACATGTGTAAGTAACCCTCCAAGTCTGAACAACACTAGTGCCTGTTGTCCCTATTCCCTGTAGTGTGTTATGCAAAAATTACTGTATAGGGTCTGTATTTAAAGAGAAAAAAGATGGGGCACCTGGGTGGCTCAGTCATTAAGCGTCTGCCTTCAGCTCAGGTCATGATATTGGGGTCTGGGATAGAGCCCTGCATTGGGCTCCCCTGCTCAGTGGGGAGCCTGCCTCACCTTCTCCCAATCCCCCTGCTCATGTTCCCTCTCGCTGTTTTTCTCTCTGTCAAATAAATAAATAAAATCTTTTTTAAAAATTTAAAAAATTTTAAAAAAAGAGGAAAAAGAAATCTAGAGATAGTTTAGTCACAATCAAAACTCATACTGCTTGCATCATTTAGAAAAGTGCTGAGTTTACTTGACTCTCATTTTGGCTCAGTACTTACTTAGTATTTAGAAATTTTATATGAAAAAAGATATATTGGAAAGAAAAGTCTGATTCATCTCATTTTTTTATGATGCTGAAAATTTGATTTGCAAAGATACTGTGTATCATGATCGAATCTTACATTAATACCCATTTGTTCATTAATGGGGTGGTCCACCTTTCCTCCCAGTTATGTAAAAAATGGTAACTTCGGGGGCGCCTGGGTGGCTCAGTGGGTTGGAGCCTCTGCCTTCCGCTCGGGTCATGATCCCAGGGTCCTGGGATTGAGCCCCACGTTGGGCTCTCTGCTCAGTAGGGAGCTTGCTTCCCCCCCCCACCCCCCACCCCCGCCTGCTTCTCTGCCTACTTGTGATTTCTGTCTGTCAAGTAAATAAATAAAATCATTAAAAAAAAAATGGTAACCGGCACTGTTTCTATTGGATGGTTAATTCCTCTGGGGGAAAATTGGTTATAAAACTCTGGATAACAGGGGCTTCTGGGTGGCTCAGTGGGTTTAAGCCTCTGCCTTCCACTCAGGTCGTGATATCAGGGTCCTGGAATCCAACCCTGCATCGGGCTCGGTGCTCAGCGGGGAGCCTGCTTCCCCCCCTCTCTCTGCCTACTTGTGATCTCTCTCACTCTGTCAAATAAATAAATCTTAAAAAAAATAATATGTATACCCAGCATTTCACTGAGGCACCTATTACGTTCTAGGAATTTAAAACAAAACAAAACAAAACAACAAAAAAAACCCCTCTGGATAACAGTGTGAGAAATAAATTTCATTTATTTTAACATAAGATTCTAACTGATTGAGCTATCGACCATATTTAATCAGTGTAAATTATAAAATTTAGATCGGAAATCCTTTGCTAGAGTTTTAGATATGTTTGTGTAAATTTAGATCTTACTGTGTGCAGTAAAAATGCTTTAGTTTCTCAGTTAAATTTTAATTTGAGTTAAAAGGTTGCATTCATACCCAACCCAACTTTTCTATCAACATGGACTGGACTGGAGGAAATTATGCTGAATGAAATAAGTCAAGCAGAGAGAGTCAATTATCATATGGTTTCACTTACTTGTGGACCATAAGGAATAACATGGAGGACATTAGGAGAAGGAAAGGAAAAGTGAATTGGGGGAAATCGGAGGGGGAGACAAACCGTGAGAGACTGTGGACTCAGAGACAAACTGAGGGTTTTGGAGAAGAGGGTATGGGGGGGTTGGGTGAGCCTGGTGGTGGGTATTAAGGAGGACAGATACATGTTGCATGGAGCACTGGGTGTGGTACATAAACAATGAATGTTGGAACACTGAAAAAATAAAATTAAAAAATAAGTAATTTCAAAAAATCAAAAATAAGTAATAAATAAATAGTTGCATTCATTCATATAAAGTGACCACATTAGTTTGTATAGTTGCTCATCTCCTGGGATGGTATTTCCCAAACAAATCACACTATCTGGATAAGCTTTGAAAGATGTTTTTGTTTGTTTGTTTTTTATTTTTATCTTTGTTTTTTTTTTGTTTTATTGTTGTTGTTTAAAGATTCTATTTTTAAGTAATCTCCACAACCAACATGGGGCTTGAACTCGCAGCCCTGAGATCAAAAGTCTCTTGCTACCCTGACTAAGCTAGCCAGGTACCCCTAAGCTTTTGCAAGTTTTCTCTCTCTCTCTCGGTATGAAATAATAATCTGAATAAAATATGGGTAAACTTCCTAAAGAAATATAATATGCTTTGAAAAAATCAGGGAGTTTCTCCCAACAGAATAATCCTTTTGTTACAATATCAAAACTAAAATTTTGTATCTTCTAGACAGTATTTTCTTTCTCCCTTTAGTTGTATGTGAAAGCCAGCTGTTCTGAAAATTTTTAGTTTTCCTTTTTTTTTTTAATAAAGATTTTATTTATTTATTTGACAGAGATCACAAATAGGCAGAGAGTTAGGCGGGGGTGGGGGGGTGGGAACAGGCTCCCTGTTGAGCAGAGCGCCTGGTGTGGGGCTCTATCCCAGGACCCGGAGATCATAACCCACTGAGCCACCCAGGCGCCCTGGTTTTCCTTTTTTTATTTTTTTATTTTTTTTAATTTTTTAAAAAAAATTTATTTATTTGTCAGAGAGAGAGGGAGAGTGAGCACAGGCAGACAGAGTGACAGGCAGAGGCAAAGGGAAAAGCAGGCTCCCAAGGAGCCGGATGTGGGACTCCATCCCAGGACGCTGGGATCATGACCTGAGCCGAAGGCAGCGGCTTAACCAACTAAGCCACCCAGGCATCCCATGGTTTTCCTTTTTTTAAAATGGAGAAACTAACAGTCCATACTAATGTTAAAACTTGGTTTCCATTTTATTTTAGGTTTCTAAAAATTGAATAATAGTAGCATATATTACAGTAGTAAAAATACCTATGTGGGTTGTTTGTTTTTTCTTAATGCCTCTTCTGAACTATTTTACTCACACTTTTGATGCCAAATGTGTGAGTTTTCCCCTCTGCCCAACTACTGATTCTCTGGACAGTAAATAGCATCTTAAAATTCAATTCCATTCTGACACTAGCTACTCAAGAGTTCGCGCTGATCGCACAGGCTAAGGGCTTAGTGCCACAAGACTGTCCTGACTTCAGATGCCCGTCATAAGTCCCATGTTGCCAGCAATACTTCTGACCAACCAACTACGAGTTGGGAGTTCCCATGATCCCTTTCTCAGGTTTGATGATTTGCTAGGATGGCTCACAGAACTTAGGAAAGTGCTTTACTTCCTCTTACTGGTTTATTATGAAAGATACAACTGAGAAATAGCCAAATGGAGGATGCATAGGGCAAGGTATGGAGGGGAGAGGACTGTGGAGGAGGCACAGAGCTTCCATGCCTTTCCTGAGTGCAGCTGCCTCCCAGCCAGTACATCAATACCTTGATGTATATGACAACCTGGAAGTTCTCTGAGCCCTGTGATAGGGGTTTTTATGGAATTTCCATTACATGAGCATGATTGATTTCGACATTGGCCATTGGTGATTGAACTCCATCTCTAGCTCCTCTCCTCTTCCCAGGGGAGGGTGGGACTGAAGGTGCTAACTAATCATACAGTTGTTTTTCTGGCCACCGCACCCCATCCTGAGGCTAAGTAGGGTCTCACCAAACATTTGTTACCTTATTAGCATAACAAACTCAGGTATGGTTGAAAAGGGCTTGTTAAAAATAACAAAAGATGATCCTATCACCTCTATCACTTGAGAAATTCAAGGGTTTTAGAAGTTCAGTATCTGGAACTAGGGACAGAAACCAAATCTTTACTTCTTATTGTCATACCTCACCTACTACGATTTGGGATATAGGACAGTAGAAAATGGAGAGGAGGAGGGTTTCAGTGTTGGTTTGATTTTAAGGTTTTTAATTATAGTCTTCAGTTAATATTTATCTAAAGGGGAATTCTAAAATATAGCAGAGTGGGCTGCCTGGGTGGTTCAGTCGATCAAGCGGCTGCTTCTTGCTTTTGTGGGATTGAGCCCCGCACATTCAGTGTGGAGTCTGCTTGAGGGTTTTCTCCCCCTCTCCTTCTACCCTACCCCGGACTCGCGTGTGCTCTCACTTTCTCTTTAAAATTAAAAAAAAAAAAAATCTAAAAAATAAAAAAAAGTATAACAGAGCATGAAGATATTCCCAGCAGTAATGTCCGTATTCCAAAAATCAGAATATAATGTCAGTGTATCATATACACTGTGTGTATATGTGTGATACACTGCAGTGTATCACAGCAGATAAATTACATCAATAGCATGGCCTATTAAGGTGCTCTTAATTAAAAAATGATTATAATACATGGGGAAATTTTTGATACAAATTCAAATAAAATTATAAGGGAAATGAACATTGAGCCTCAGTTAAATGCCAGTCATATATCATTTAATCCTTACTATTACATAGGGTAATCAAAATATGAAAGTTTCTGCTATTAACAACCATCCGAGAAACATCTATGCACATGTGCAAAGAATAACGTAATGTGATGAAATGAAGACTTTGCTTAAGTTGGTAGAATCGTGGGTATCATTTAGGGATTGCTATCAGCTACTTATAAACAAACATCCACTTAGTGTCACATAACCAAACAGGGCCTTTATTTTTCTCCTGTAAAAACCCCGGAAGAAGGTGATCTGTCAGGGTCTTAAACACCTTCTTCCTTTCTGCTCTGCTGTTCTTAATGTATTGCTTTAGTCATTGTCTCTTCATGATTTTAAAATGGGTCCTTCACCACCAGTGGCCTCTCTGCCTTCTTGGCAAGAAGAAAGGGAAGGTCCTACGAAAGGCTCCTCTCCGTTTAAGGAGTTTTTCTGGAAATCTCTAGGGACTTTTACTTTGATTTCAGAACTGTAGCACCCAGTTACCATTAGCTGACAGGAAGTTCAGAAAATGTATTTCTTTAAAGCTGGGCATAGTGCCACCTGCAATAAAAGAGAGATTATGTTGGTGAGGAAGGAGGGAGAGGACATCAGATAAGTAATTGGCAAGTATCAGCCAAGCCCTTTTTCCTTGAATATTGTGATGCTCTTAATTATAAAAAATACCCTGGCTGAGGCAAGAAAACCATCTGGTAGTGGGTGAGATGTTAATGACCCCTAATGATCCCAACTCCCCCCCCCCCTTTTTTTTTAAAGATTTTATTTATTTATTTGAGAGAGAAAGAGCAAGCACGAGGGGCAGAGGGAGAGAGGGAGAAACAGACTCTCCACACGGGTCTTGTCCAACACGGGGCTTCATCCTAGGACCCTAACTAAGATCATGACCTGAGCCGAAGGCAGATGCTTAACCGACTGAGCCACCCAGGAACCCCATGATCCCAATTTCTTAACTGATTTTTAGATTGTCTAGATCCTTTCAGTTTTCTCTTTCTCACTCGGCCGTAAACCATTGTATCCTAGAAAGTCTGTATGTAGAAGCAAGTAGGTGGAGTTTTGTTACTTTTTATGGAACTTATTTGAGAGTTCAGAGAGAAATGCAGCATAGAAACTGAGTGTTGCAACAAAGATTTGGATACTGTGAAGAGGTTGTATAGGAGTCTTCTGTGAGCCTCAGTTCCTCATGTGGAAAGTATAATAGTATGACCTGCAGTACTTGTAGGTCACGAAGTTTATTTAAGCATAAAACACATTAAAAGTTATTTGGTTGGTTGGTCAGAGAAAAGGGTCTGGGTCTGGCATGGGAGGTGGGGTTCCCCCAGTCTGCAAACAGTATCCTGAGTGGCCAAGCTGCCATGGCAAGGTGGAGGGTTTTTGTGAATGTGAAATGGAATAGGTGCTGCCTGCATTTTTGTGTGGAGTAATACAACTTACACTATCAGACCTATTATGTCATGTGGTGGTCCAGAGTCACACACCCATTGCATGGTGCAGGTTAGACTGGCGCTTAGGACTCCTGACTCCTCCTCCGGATAAAGTATGATAATGTATCTATGCTATGTGATAGCATTGCTATTGTAGCTTTTCTGTAATTCAGCATTTTATATTGTGATTTCCACACTAACATAACTTGATGGGTGAAGGTGTGGTGGTAGCTGGGAGGATCGAATGAGATCTAACATAAGTCAATCTGCAAACTGCAGAGTGACAGATAATGACACAAAGCATTCATGGAGTACAAAGGACAAGGGAATTATTTAGGGCCAAGATGACAGATCTAGAAAGAGGGATTGTGCTTACCAACTGTTGAGCCATTTCAGCTACTGATGTTGGTTTATGTTGGAGTGTTCTCTTTGCTCAACCAGTACCAAGTTTTAAGGAATATGTTTCCTAATATTTATATACTGATAGAGAAATAAATGTGAAATTGTACAAAGCAAACACAGATTTTTAGAAAATAGCATCTGGAGTATCACCAATAAAAGTGTTGATAATAGTTAGGATTTTCTGGTGGGGGGGGGATATTTATTGAGTTGAACATTAAAGCAATGTTCCAGTTGATGTATGTATTTTATTGATGTAAATATTTTAAAAGCTTAAAAATCAAGACCTATTTAACTACATATAGATTGTTTAATTTCAAAATTCTAGAAACCTTTAATACAACACCATGTTTTACAAGTTGTGTGTATTTTTTCCTTTCTCTTCCCTCAGTGAGTTACCTGAGAGAGAAGAAGGTGAAGGAGAAGAAACGCCAAACTTTAGTCACTGGGGTCCACCAAGAATGTATGTCGATGATGTTACTGGCTTTTTCAGTAGGAGAACACAATTAAGTAGTTGCTCTGTAATTTTATAATGTCATTGGGATATGCACTGATGGAGAAATTGCCATCATTCACATGGAGGCTGGCCTGAATTTTAGTTTCATTTTGTCTCATGTAGAGACAATTTTTAGCTGAGCAAAATGACCATAATCAACATTACATGGAAAGGTTTTTTTTTGTGTGTGTGTGTTTTTTTAAGATTTTATTTATTTATTTGACAGGGAGAGATCACAAGTAGGCAGAGAGGCAGGCAGAGAGAGAGAGAGAGGAGGAAGCAGGCTCCCCGCTGAGCAGAGAGCCCAATGCAGGACTCGATTCCAGGACCCTGAGATCATGACCTGAGCCGAAGGCAGAGGCTTAAACCACTGAGCCACCCAGGCACCCCTACATGGAGAGTTTTTATCATACTTTTTCAGAAAAAGCAATTGACAAATGTCCATGTATGATAGTAACCATCACTATTGCATCACTGCCTTAAACGCAGTAAAATGTCTTCCTTTTTTTTTTTTTTTAAATACACAGCAACCGTAGTTGAGGCTTCTAGTGTGTATTCATTTATCTCTAGCCTCCTCCTCTTGTGTTCATCCAAGTCTGTAGTTTGCTTGAGCCAACAGAATATAAAAGTCTTCTTTTAGCTGTTCTTCCTATTCTTCATGCATTATTAATTCCACAGGACTCACATGATCTTTTCTCTTCTTGCATTTCTAAGTTTTGTCTTAAAGACTCTTAGGAGCTGTTTTCTGAACTACTTTTTTTATTTCAGTTAATCATTGGCCACATCTGTGCCATTTGAGCAAAATTCATAACCATTTGAAGGGCAAGTTTTATTCCATATTTTATTTTAAAAAGTGATGTGGAGATAGGAAGAAAAAAGAATCTGCCATCTTTCAGAGCAAAATCTGTCCCCAGCTTCAAGAACCACAGGTGAAACCTGCTGACTGGAAAAAGCAGCTTGGGCAACAAGCCTTTTAGTGACAAATTTATTTTATTGTGAAAGTTTGTGCTTTTTGCCAAAATGATACATGCAACTTTCTTTTTTTTTTTTTTCCCCTCCCCATCCATTTGTTATTTCCTTCATCCATTCTTTGCTGATGTTATGGATGTAGATTAAAAGAACTAATTATAGAAAAAATATATATATATAGATGGGAGCATTAAGACCTAGCAAATCTCTGAATATTAAGAGGTGTATTTATTGTTTTAGAAATCTTTTTTCCAAATTCAAGCTTTCATATGTGCCATGAATTATTGATAATGTCCTATAATTTTGCAACTGGCTACAGTTTTTATAACATTTGTATATTCATAGAAAATATGAGTCACAAGGATATGGTCCAAATCGAACACTTATAGTGATAGTCCAACAAATTATATTAGCTTACTCATAAGGGAATTTATTTTCTTTTTACAGTGTTGAGATATTTAGAGAACCCAATGTGTCTCTTGGTATTAGTATTGTTGGTGGACAAACTGTTATAAAACGCCTGAAGAATGGAGAGGAACTGAAAGGTATATTTATCAAACAAGTATTAGAAGACAGTCCAGCGGGAAAAACAAATGCTCTTAAAACAGGAGATAAAATACTCGAGGTAAGTGCTGTTAAAATTCCGTTTGTGTTTGAAACCTACTCTAAGACAGTAATCATTTAACCAGAAGTCCTTCCTTCATTTGTCGGGGTATATGTGGATACAGTTGGTGTATTTGCTTCCGGTGCTCTAGTTTGTATGTTGTTCGTATAATTTTATGAGATTCTAAGTTAGGGTAGCAGCATACAGCATATACAAAGGATCAGCTGACCAAAAATACAGTTTTACAGTTTAACAGAATGAGGCCGCCTGTGAGGCTTGTGCTTCTCCCACAGCCTTTAACAAATGCTAATTTTTTCCATCATTTTAAAAAATATCTAATATTCTTCTTTTAAACTGACATATAGTTGACATGCAATGTTACATTAACTTGCAGTCATACCAGGTATACAACAAGGTGATTCAACAATTCTGTACGTTACCCAATGCTCCCAGTGCCCCAGGGCTCCCAGTGCTCGCTGCAAGTGTGGTTAGCATCTGTTACCATCAACATTGTTACAATATTACTGACTATATTCTCTATAACAAGCTCTACATTTTATAACAGTGTGTCAGTAGGATAGCCATGCTCATCCACCCAGACTCCATTGGAGGAAGGGGTGAATCCATTGTTCACGTGCGATAGGCCTTGCAGAGCAGAGTTTAGGGCACATTAAGGCATTGACAATGTCCTGAGGTCTGAGTCTCCTGCATTTCTTGGCACTAGCTTTATTGGATGACATCGTATTAAATATCTTTAGCCCCAGAATCTATGGGTTCTTGATACATGCTTTATGATGCTAAGCTTCACCTGCGGTGTTTTAGTTCTGGTAGAATGAAAAGAGCCCTGGAGGTCACAGGTTGAAGTCTTGATTGTCCTGTTTATTTTGTGTCTGTTCTTGGACACATTATTAGACCCACCTTATTCTCAGTTTCAAAATAAAATGGAAATGAGAATTTAAAACCCAGAGCATCGCTGTGAGGATTAAAGCAAAGAAACGTGTAAAAGTGCTCTGTATATACAGGTATTAGGTTATATTCGTGTTTCTGAAATTAAAAAGATTTCAGACACACTGGGGATATGGCAATGAAGAAAATGAACAAAATGAAAAAAAAACAATGAAGAAAATGAAAAAATGGTAGTGGGGAAGACAGATAATACATAAGTAATATGTGGAGTGCTGGATTATAGCAGATAGCAGAAAGATGAGGAAGGAAGGGCGGTAGAGGTGATGATGACAACTGATAGATTGGTTATGGAAGGGAGAGTGAGCAAGAGAGTGGGAAGAGAAAAAGTCTAAGAGGTAATGTGAAGCTGCATCACAGAGGGCTTGGAAGGTTGCCTTCTCTGAACGCAGTGAGAGTCCATTAGAGAATTACAAGTGCATACATATTTTAAAAGGATCACTCTGGCTTCTGGGGCAGGTGCGGTTTCCTTTATTTAGAATTTGCATCGCACGTTGTTTTTTTCATCCCTTCGCTTTCACCCTTATGATTTTGTTTTAGGTGTATGTTTTGTAAGCAGCCTGTAACTGAATTTTGCTCTATTTAAATCTACCTTGATAATCTTCATCTAATAAATAAGTGACACTGATTTTTTTATTACTGATATATTTGAACTTAATTTTTAAATATATATTTTGTGTTTTGTTTGGTCTTTTTCTTCCCCTTAACTTTCTATAGTGAAACAGAATCATAGGAAATTGTAAAGAAATGCGTAAGGAAGTCCCAGGTACACTTACCTCCCTCAGCCTCCACCAGTGTTAATGTGTGACACAGCTGTAATACAATAACAAAACTGAAATACTGATATTGGCACAATTCATAGACCTTATTTCGATTTCACCAGTAATACATGTGCTCATGTATAACTGTGTGTGTTTTTGTAGCTCTCCACCGTTTCATCACGTGTGTAGCCTTGCATAACCACCCCACAGTCAAAGAAACTCAACTAGATCACCGCAAGATTCCTCTGTGTCCTCCCCTGCAGCCTCTTCCCCTGACATATCCCTCCATACCCAACCTCTGGCAACCACTAATCTGTTTCTCCATGGCTGTAATTATGTTATTTCACAGTTGTCACATAAGTGGAATTATATATTCTGCATCTTTCTGAGATTGGCCTTTTTCACTCAGCATGATCTCACTGAAGTTCGTTTAATTTGTTGTATCCATCAATAATGCATTCCCTTTTATTGTGACTGAATAGTATTCCATGGTGTGGAAGAGGTACCAGAGTTTAACCATTCACTCACTGGAAGACAATGCGTTGGGGTGCCTGGGTGATGACTATTGGTTTGGCTCAGGTCATGATCTCAGGGTTGTATAATCACCCTGCATTGGGCTCTGTGCTCAGCAGGAAGTCTGCTTGGGACTTTCTCTTTCCTGTGCCCCTGTCCCCTCACTGTGTGCACCTGCTCTCTCTCTATCAAATAAATAAATCTTAAATCTATATCTATAAATAAATAATCTTGTGCTCCTGTCTCCCTACTGCATGCGCTTGTACTCTCTCTTTCCCACTCTCTCAAATAAATAAATCTTAAATCTACATAAATAAATAACATGTAATATTTAATATAATATATATTTAAGAAAGACACCTGGGTCGTTTCCAGCTCTTGGTTATTATGACTAAAACTTCTATAACTTCTGTGAACATTGGTGTATAAGTTCCTAAGTGAAAATAAACCTTCTTTTGTCTGAAGTAAATGCCCACAAATGCAATTTCTGGTTGTATGGTAAGTCCATTTTTAGTTTCGAAGGGAACTGTTCTCCAGAGTGGCTGTACTATTTTACATTCCCACCAGCAATGTGTGAGTGATCCAGTTTCTCCACATTCTCACCGACATTTGGTGTCATTATTTTTCGGACATTCTCCTAGGTAGATAGTGATACCTTGTTTTGAATTTCCCTAATGGCTAATGATAAAGAACTTTCCATGCCATCTGTACATGTCCTCCTTAGTGAAATGTTTGTGCATGTCTTTTGCCTATTTTCTAATTGTATTGTTGATTGTTTTATCTTTTTAAATTATATGTTTTCCCCCTCACTTTTCTGTGCTGTGAGTTAAGTACAAAGTATTCTCTTACTAATCTATCACTTTTATATACTAGTAAGAACCCACTGCTTTGTCCCAGATTTAATCATTTCTTTTTTTAATTTAATCATTTCTTTAAACTCACAGCAGATTTGAAATGTTAACACTTTTTTATTTTGTCAACCATGCTGAGTCACTTTGTTTACTTTTTTCCTGTGAAAAGCATCACTTATTTGTTTTGTTTTAAGTAAAGCTTAATAATCATTTCTCTCTGCCTTGAAATAGTTGCATAAAGGAGCTAGGACTTTATAAAGAAGAATTTGTTGACCTGGGAGGTTCACAGTCAATTTAAGTTTGAGAAATGGGTCTTACCTGTGTGAATGGACACACTTCTGGGTTATATATTTAAAGCTGAGAAAAATTTAAGATTATGTTTCTGTGATAATATAGCATAATTCCGTTTTTTCTCCTAACTTCCCAAGTTCAGTGATTCCCATTTAACCCTGTGGAAATCTGGAGGATGAAATGGTTCTTCTGTAGCTTCTACTTCTCTTACTGTTGAACGTTTTGGGGATTAGGTCATTCATAAGAAGCTTCACGAGATTGTTGTGATAGCTTTTAAGTTTCAGTTAAAATTTTTTTCTATATTGGTTTACTGTTATTCATATCCTCCCTGGGTTCATATGGGAAAAGAGGTTTCACAGAGCTTATTAAAACCTTCCCGTGGATTTCTGCTAGAATAAAAGGCCAGAGTTCTTGCCACAGCTGCCACTCTGACCTCACCTCTCTGCACCCTCCCTCTTACACCCGGTTTTACAATCACCTGCTTTTAAACCCCTCTCCCACACAGGGCTCCTGTCTCCTACCTTCCGGCCCTTACCTCTGTGTCTCTCAGAGGTAAGGGCCAGAAAGTAGGACGTGCTTGCTTTTCTCCTCACCGTGCTCTGATTCACTGACTGACCATTTCCATCACTTCCAGCTCCTTGGATCCCCTCTGCTTTTACTGAACTTTTCTAGGGAAACCACATCCTAGTTAAATGCAACTCTTGGCTTATTTCCAGTCCCTAGCATGGCTGGAGAAAATAACCAGTGAGGCTCTCTGGTCTCATTTTAAATTCATGAGCTCCTTCTCAAGAGAGTCTTTAGCTCTGCCTTGCAATCCTATAATATTTCCCTGGTTGTTTCACTCTCCTCCTTCCAGAGGTATCTCCTTCACACCTCCTAAACTGTCTTCCTCCCTCTTAATCTCAGTTTATGGTGCTTGTTTCTTATTTCTTGGAGAAAATAGAAGCAGTCAAAAAGGAACTTCCCCTTGCTCTCACCGCGTGCCAAAACTTTTTTCCTATCTGTATCTGTAACAACATAGGAACATGGGAACTATTTGTACTTCTAACTAATCTCCCTAACTTGTGCCACGGAAGTCATTCCCTTTTCACTGTCCAAGGATTCATGCATTTTTCCTCCACCACACCATGGTTACTGTAATACCTCCCATCTTTTTTTTCTTTTTTGAAGATTTTTATTTATTTATTGGACAGACGGAGATTACAAGTAGGCAAGAGAGGCAGGCAGGGAGAGAGAGGAGGAAGCAGGCTCTCCGCAGAGCAGAGAGCCCGATGTGGGGCTCGATCCCAAGACCCTGGGATCATGACCTGAGCCGAAAGCAGAGGCTTCAACCCACTGAGCCACCCAGGCGCCTCAATACCTCCCATCTTAAACACGAAAACCAACCTCGATCCCACAGCCCTATCCACCTACATCCCTGGTTGGTCTCCTTATGGCAAAGAAGTATTCACAGATCATCACTATCCACTGACCATAAGCCACCCCAACATTTACCAGGGTTTTAATACATTATCAGTTTGAAAGACTGGTTCTGTTAAATACGGTAAATACAAAATGCTCTTGGAGATTGTGGACATGTTTGCAAATTAGGGTCTCTGAAATTTATATGATAAGGAGTTATATAGACTTCAATTTACTGAACAGAGAACACTTTCAGTAAAAAGAACCTATGGATATTTTCATAGTTCTTTTTTAAACATAATTTAAGAAATGTTCAACTACTCAATTAAAATAATGGACACTTTGCTTAAAATATTGTACTTCTCAGTTTAAGAGTCCAGACCGTGCTTCCCTGTCCCCACTCAGAATTCTGTGCTGTGTTTAGTGGTAGAGGTGACATCATACCTCAGAACCTGCTTAAGGTTCTATCACTGACTGAGCTCCCTATTTTGGAAAATTATATTTAACCAGGGCTATTGTTATTAAGATACTTGTCTTACTCGCTTTTTTTGAAATTAGAATGTTATTTTCCTTAAACATGTTTTTTAAACAAGCTTTTTATGGGCAAATTTTTTTTTTTTTTTTTTTTTTTTTTTTTTTTTTTTTTGTTTTTTTTTTTTTTTTTTTTTTTTTTTTTTTTTTTTTTTTTTTTTTTTTTTTTTTTTTTCTGGGCTTTGGTCTAATTCATTAGATCATTAGATTCTGGTTGTTCTCATCACTAGATTATACTTATGAACTCTAGAGCCTTTCTAATTGAAATAAAATTACTTTTGTGTTTTAGGTGTCTGGAGTAGATTTGCAGAATGCCTCTCACAGAGAAGCAGTTGAGGCCATTAAGAATGCGGGAAATCCTGTGGTATTCGTTGTTCAGAGCTTGTCATCCACTCCAAGAGTAAGCTTTAGTTGGTATTTTCAAAAAATTTAAAAATATTATCTCTGTATCTATGGACCACACTTTTGCCTCCATGTATTTTTCCACATAGTTTCATTTTGATCCTGCTATTACCTACAAAAGCATTACTTCATAAAAATTTAGTTATTAACTTCACCTTCTCCTTTTTCTTCTTTGATTTTGGTCTTTTGGTCAACTTTGAATCATTCCAGTCTGCCATGGTATAAGTCGCAGGCTATGGAGTTAGAACTGTTTTCCATTCCTTAATTTCCTGTTGACCAGCTTTGGTAGAGACAAGTTACTTGACTTTTCTGAGTCAGTTACTTTGTTTATAAAATACTTTGGACATAAAGGGGGTCAGATATGAAAACATCCTAGAGGTACCTCCATGCCCTGTGTAGTTATTAAAAGAGCATAAAAATACAAATGTGGTGCATTGTTGTACATCCCGAATTCAAAACTAGTAGTATTTAATTGTAACACTTTTATCTGTAATAAATAATTCTTTCAGTATGGAATTAGAATTCTGATACATAGATGTCAGTGGCAGGATTTGTACTTTATTTTGCAATATGTAGCAGAAACATCACCCGTAAGCCCTGTGACTGGAAGAAAAGCTTATTTCTCTTTCTTATAGTGGAAGACAGCTGTTCAAAACATAGGCACTTCTGAACAGTAGAAAAACTGCATATTTTTTTAAATGCTTTTCAGTAAATGATGCGGTGCTTTTCAACCTTTTGTATGTCAAGGCATACAGAAAATAATATTTGTATGGTGACCGGGGCAAACAGGTTTGGCTGCTCTGAGGGCCGGGGTGGGGGGGGTATCAATACATTTTGATGTAACTTAGAACCTGCCTGCACTCGGGGCTGCAAGGTCACCCTCCCCAGGGGAGGGGAAGCTCTGCTGGGGTACACTGTGTTGCAGTTTGAACCTTCCCAGTCTTAGTGCTGTATTTACACCGTCAAGACTCCTTGAGAATGGGGAACTGAAAAATGTCTTCTTATTTTCATACAGTTTGAAATTTGGGGGAGTCCACTTTTTAATTCACTTTTTTTGGAAACCAGGTTTTTGGAATCCACCTTTTATTTCTTACAATATTGAGAAGGTAGTTGAGGCTGTCACTCTTATTTCTGGAAACTGAGTTTCATAGGAAAATTGGCCAGGTTATTCCTTGCCAAATGGTACTTCCAAATAAAAGTTTTAAATGAGAATGAGCTGGTGACTTGATACCTTTATGTGGCCACTTATGACTGCCCTGCCAAAAAAATATTCAAAGCAAAAAAAGGAGGTTATAAAGTCAACCAAAAAGGCCAAGCAAGCATTTAATCCAGCCTTTGCTGGTGAGTTGAGGTGGAAATTTTCACTCAGATGACACAAACAGCACAATATCTTTCACTGCTCAAAAAAGGAAAATCTTCTTAGGCGTCATGCCATGCTCAAGTCATTTATTCCCCATGCAGCACAAGAGACTGCCACATTGTGCATTTGGTTCATCAAGCATTGAGCTATCTCTGGTTCTAGGCAAGGGAGCACATTCAGGTGATGGACATGACTTGTTCCATTTTTTAACACAAAGTAATTCCTGTTGAATGAGGCGTAAAAGGAATCAAGTTTCATATCTTTGCAAAATGGCACTCTCTTGGGCTTATTTATTGTTGCAAGTAATAGTGGTCATCATAGAAATAGAAAATAGAGCCAAATGCTTAATCATTTTTGACCACTTTACATCAACATTGAAATTTTCTGCAAAACCCCAAAAGAAGTCATTTTCTAACGTTGGGACCATCAAGGAGGCCCTATGTCTAAAGTGCCCTGGTCACATGGCAATTGTCATTAACATCATCAATTGAGCAGTGGTGTTTATATTTGTACTTCTTAAAAAATTCTTTGCGTTATATTTTACTTTTTTATATTTGCACTTTTAACAGATGCTTTTGGAGTTTCACCAACACATTACCTTTTTAAGCTTTTTCTCTTAAATTCCTCAGTAGTGTTTTCAGCATGTTAGAAAGAATGCATGTATCCACTTAGATTTATTTGGCAAGTGCTTGTTTGAGAGAAGAACTGATTTATACTACACTCCTCTATAGCAAGTTTTTATGCCAGGGTATTTATTTCCCACTTAATAACATAGGTACATTTCACATGCTATTTTTCCACATTCCAAAACAAACCTGTTTGAAATTGGGATCATCCCTTCAGTTCATTAAATTTATTATCCTATGTTGCCTTCTTTTCCCATGTATTCCATTTGTCCTTCCCTAATACCATGGTTTCGTAATGGCACCTAAACTTCTTTTATGTGTACACTTCCATACTAAACGTACAAAAATAAAATTTTCACTTTCACAAGAAATATGCCATCTTCTGCTTTTATTAAAGATGCAGTCTTCTTGGTAAGCCTTTGGCCTTCCAAATTTGGCTAATGGTACATTTACAGAGATATATTTCTGTGCCATTCAAAGAACAGTAAACTTAGGAGCGGCAGCTGACGTTGTGTCCCATCCCATCCATCCCAGAGCTTCTGCTCTTCAACTGCAGTCGGTTTTTCCCATGGGAGAAGGTAGGTCCAGTGTGGATAGGTGTTCTGACTTATCAGGGAGGCCAGGTGCTTGTTTTTAAGATTCTTCAGGGCAAGAAATACATGCCTGTAGACCAACCAGGTTTCGAACTTGGTCCTTTCATGTTAGTGTTAGAAAATGACTTCTTTTGAAGACTTGCAGAAAGTCTCAAAGTTAAAGGACTTGGATTATTGTTTGTATTAAATGGAGGAATAAACACTAGGCACTAACAATGTCTGTTCACATATAAAACATTAAATATATGTTATGTGTCATTACTATTTCCTTCCTTCCTATTTATCTATCTATCTTTAAGGAGGCTCCATGCCCAGTGTGGGGCTTGAACTCATGACCTTGAGATGACGAGTTGCTCTACCACCTGAGCCAGTCAGGTGCCTCTGTCATTTCTTATTTAAATGAAACATTTCTGAGACTTTCTCATTTATCCCAAAATTAGTTTATTTCTTTAGACTCTATATTAAAGGCAAAGAAAATTTAATCTTAAATTGCATGTATAGAGAGAGGTGTTTTTTGCTTTGCTTTCTTTTTTAAATTACCCCAAGGCAGGCAGTTTCTTTACATTTCTGGGAAAGGGGATTTGTTTTTTCTTACAACCCTCATGTCTGTCATCAGGTTCTATGCCAAGATTATTTGTGTTAGCTATTTGAGGAGCCTTAAAAAAAAATCACTAAAAATTTTATATTTTCCCAAGGTGTTTCATAGATGGTTTGGTAAAAAGAAATGAGTCAAGAAGTAATCTATGCTGTTGGCACCGTTGAGAATTAAAAGTATTTCTATGAAATGGAACTATTTTGTTCATGTATAAACATTTATTGAGTGCAACTATGTAATACGTTCTTTCTGAGCACTATGTATAGTGATAAATCACTAAATTCCAGCTCTCATTGAGCTTTTATCCAGAGATGTAAATAGATCTGTGGTTTATCTTCATGCTAACAGTACTAGTGTAATATTTATTGAGTGTGCACAGTGTGCTAGATAATATACTTGATTTGGGATACAGTGATGAATAAGGTAAATCAAATAAATGATGCCTCCTGTGTTCTAGGGAGGGGTTCATATACGTCATCCCTAAAACTGTTTTTGCAAAATGAGGTGTTTGGATGACAGTTAGTATTGAGACTTTGTTTTTCATCATCTTCATTTTCACTTTCTGAATCTACACATATTGTGAGTTTATTGTTCTTTGATGTTACACACACATACATACGCATGCGTGCACACAATATTTTGGGTAATCTAGCTTGTAATATTTTTCAGATTATATTGTTTGCCTTGAATTCTACTTCTCATGTCTTTATTTTTTAGATGAAGTTAGTGACTTAGTTAAGTAAGATTTTAAGGGTTTAAAAAATTAAGAAATGTAATGATTGTGACATTTAAATGTTTTATTCCTTTTTCCTTCCTTGTGTGTGTGTGTGTGTGTGTGTGTGTGATATCATAGGTCCTTCCTAGTGTGCATAACAAGGCTAACAAAATCGCTAATAACCAGGACCAAAACACTGAAGAAAAAAAGGAAAAGGTAACTTGAACCTCTCAAGCCTTTTAAAAATGTTTTTGGTTAAAAAAAAAAAAAAAAAAGGTTTTGTTGTCGTTTTTCCTATCTGATCTGCAATTAATAAGAATGGTGTTTTGAGGGGCGCCTGGGTGGCTCAGTGGGTTAAGCCTCTGCCTTTGGCTCAGGTCATGATCTTGGGGGTCCTGGGATTGAGCCCAGCATCAGACTCTTCTGCTCAGCGGGGAGCCTGCTTCCCTCCCTCTCTGTCTGCATCTCTGCCTACTTGTGATCTCTCTGCCAAATAAATAAATAAAATCTTCAAAAAAAAAAAAAAAGAATGGTATTTTGACTAGTATCAGGCTAGAAGGACTGTGTTAAAAACGTTTCCTTCCTATGAGTCTAACTAGTTCTGGCCAGGATGAAAGCCAGAAACATAGTGAAACATAGGTGCAAAAATGTGATAAAGCGCCATTCATCCCTTATCATCTTTGTCTGTCTTTCCTGTTCAGTTGAGCTGGTTGTCTGTCCATTCCCAGAAAATGTGTCTTACTCTAGGGAATTTAGGGGACTTTGATCTTGCAGTTCTCTCAGCCTGGAAATCCATTTCCCACATTGCCCTTCGTTTTATCCTCCAAGAAGCAGCCCAGAGGTCATCTCTCCTGAGAAAACATTCCTTACCATCAATCAAAATTCGTCATCCATCCTTGTTTTCCCACCTCTATTCTAGTAAAGTCCATCCTAAAATTTATTTTAGGATATAGTATTAGGTAAGGATAAGTTTTTATTTTTCCCCCATAAAGACAACTATCCTACTGTTTCAGAATAGGCCCTCCATTACCTACTGACTTGTATACAACCTGTCCTAGCTCAGGTTATCAGGGGGTCTGCTTCTGGGCTTTCTCTTTGTTCCCCATGTCTTTCCCAGCACAAATGCTACACTAGCTCAGTTTTTAGAGCTTAATAATAAACCTTGTTTTCTAGTAGAGCAATTTCCTTTACATAGTTCTTCTTTAGAGGTGTCCTCACTATTTGTATCCCTTTTCTTTTCTCTGAATTTTAGGACTAGCTTGTCAAATCCCACAAAAAAATCTGAGGACTTTGATGGGAGTCATATCATATCTATAGATTAATTTTTAAAGAAGTATATCTTGATGACATCTAACATTTTTAATCATTGACATGGTATATCTTTCTATATATTAAATTCATTTTTCTTTCAATTTTTACAATTTTCTTGAGAAAGGTATTATAAATCTTTGGTCTATTCCTAGATACTCTTACATTTTGTATTGCTTTTAAGTTTTTTAAACTGCGTTTTCTGTTGCTAGTATGTAGACATAGAATTGATTTTTTTATGTATTTATTTGATATAACATTATTCCCTTATTTTTTAATAAAGGAATCCAGTGCATAACACTGGGAAAACTGAAAGACTGAAACAAAATCACTCATAAACTCACCACCTATAAAGATAAACTTACTAAATATTTTAAATACTTTATGTAGAGCTTTCTACTGTCTTTATGCCCTCCATAAATATATATAATTTTAATAAGAATATGAGTCCCAGATTCTAATACTATGTAGATTTTTATTTCTGGATTTTCTGTATGGGTGATAATAATCATTCTGGATAAAGGCAGTTTTCTTTTTCCCCTTTTTCCAATTTTATTATATCTACTAAAACCTCCATTGTGTTTAATAAAGAAGTAATAATAGCTATCATTTTTGTTTTTCCTCCTGATATTTAAGAAATTGCTTTAATATTTCGCCATTGAATATAATGTGTGCTGTAATTTTTTGTAGCTAATTCTTCAGGTTAAGGAAGTAACCCCTTTCATTCTTATTTTGCTAAGAATTTTTATCATGAATGGCATTGGGATTGAATTTTATCAGATGTATTATCTGCATTAACTGACACAATTAGTCAGAAAAAAAACTGACATTTTTTTTCTCCTTGAATCCCTTAATGTGGTAAATTACATTAATAGATTTCATAATGTCAAACCAATCTTGAATTATTGGATTAAACTTAATTTGATCGTGGTTTTTTTTTTTTTTTCACAATGCTAGTACTGTTTCCTATAGGATTTTTGCATCTGTGGTTAGGAATGAAATTGGCCTGGAATTTACTATTGTATCTGCTTTTGAATATATGAGACTACTAAAATGAATAGTAGGTGTATTTCTTCTTTTTTAGTTCTCTGAGCATTTCTGTAGAATGGTTATTATTCATTCCTTAAATCTTTGGTCACACTAGCTTATGAAGCCATTTTGGGCCCGTGTTTTCTATGTCGGAAAAAATCCAAAATGCTGATTCAGTTCTTCAGTACTTGTGGAACTATTCAGATTTTCTATTTTAGAATCAGTTTTGGTTATTGATTCTTTTCTAGGAATATTGTTGTCACTTAATTTTTTACATTTGTTGGAATAGAGTTGTTTATCTTTTTTTTTTTTAAGATTTTATATATTTATTTGACAGAGAGTGCACAAGCAGGGGGAGTGGCAGGCAAAGGGAGAGGGAGAAGCAGGCTCCCCGCTGAGCAGAGATCCAAATATGGGGCTGGACTCCAGGATCCTGGGATCATGACCTGAGCTGAAGGCAGACACTTAGCTGACTGAGCCACCCAGGCACCCCAAAGTTGTTTATTATCTTAGCTTGAATTATGCTTGCTCTGTCTATAGTTCTTTACATTGTGAATATAGTTTATAGTTTACTTTTTACTTTTTTCTTAATCTTGAAGTAATTGTTTACTCAAAAAATTTTTTGTAGTTGACGTAACATTACATTAGTTTCAAGTGTGTACTTCCTCTATTTGAAGTTCTGATTTTTGAACTGTGTTAGTCATCTCTGTTGTATCCTTATTCTTTTATTTATTTGTCAGAGAGCACAAGAGGGGGAACAGCAGACAGAAGAAGCAGGCTACCTGCTGAGCGAGGAGCCTGATGTGGGACTCAATCCCAGGACCCTGGGGTCATGACCTGAAGGCAGATGCTTAACCCACTGAGCCACCCAGGCATCCCTATTCTGCTTGATTTTGTTCTCATCTTTATATTGCCTTATTTTGTTTGGTTTTCTTCTTCTACCCCCCCTCCCAATAATCTCTAAGTAGTTGTAGAAATTATTAATTTTTTAGCTACTTTTTTAATAAAATAATCATTTAATACCATATATTTCCTTTTAAGTCATTCTTTACATCCCAAGATTTTAAGTTGAATGTCTATTATTCAGTACTGTTTTTTTTAAGCCCCCACATTTTCTTACCCAAATTTATTTAGAAATGTATCTTTAAATTTCCACATGAATATTTTAAAAAACCGATTATTTTCTAACGTATTTCCATTATAATCAAAGACTGTGGTTTATGTAACATTCTTTTGCATTAGTTGAGACTTTTTATGTCCTATCATATTCTGTTATTATAAATTTATTACTTATAAATTTACTATTTGTTATTATAAATTTATTATTATAAATGTATATCTCTGAATAGCATAGTAGGTTTTCATTTGGAAGATTTTATTTTTAAGTAATCTCTACACCCAACATGGGGCTCAAACTCAATCCCAAGATCAGGAGTCACACATTCTACCAACTGAGCCAGCCAGGTATTCCTAGCATGATAGTTAATTGGGTATAGGTTTATATACAAAGTCACTACAGCAAATTAATTAATTAAGTTATTCAGATACTCTACATACTTGTGTTTTCTTGGGGGGGGTCATGGTAATCTAGCAATCTCCCATTTTGATAGTAAAATTAGTCTGTTTTTCATGTAGTTTTCCAGTCTTTATACTTTTTCAAATTAATTTATTAGGTGTCTGCAAGTTTTAAACTGTCTTTATTCATATTTGACATTATTTAGTAACGTCCTAACATCTATGTCACCTAGTATCGCTGAATCTAAGCCAACTTTATTTTCATGTTTGCCTGTATTTTAGCTTGGAAATTTGTGAGCCACACAGAATGAATTCAGGTCTCCAACCTGAGAGAGTCTGGCTTATAAAGAATTCTGAGAGAATACCTTTTTTCCTTTTTTCTACTTCAAGCTAAGACCAACTCCAGGAAATATCCTTACTCTTCTATGGTCAAAATTTTGGTTTGTTTGATTAAAAAAAAAAGATTTTATCTATTTATTCATGAGAAACAGAGAGAGAGAGAGAGAGAGAGAGAGAAGCAGAGGGAGAAGCAGGTTCCCCACTGAGCAGGGAGTCTGATGTGGGACCCAATCCCAGGAGCCTGGGATCATGACCCAAACAAAGGCAGACATTTAACCATCTGAGCCACCCAGGTGCCCATGATTTCTTTTTTTCTTTCTTTTTTTTTTTTTTTTACCTTCATTCATTGTAGGTTTCACCCTGTTAAAAGAAAAAAAAAAAACCAGTAACTGAATTGAACACTTGGGAAACCTTTATTTGCAGACATGTACACAGGGATCAGTCAAGGCTCCTGGAAGATTTGGGGCACAGCATTCTTAAAAGGGATAAGAAAAAGTAAAGTTAAGTTATAGATTATATATAGATTATATCGATTATAATTAGAGGGTTGTGTTTTAACCTGGGTGGCCACCTTGCTTGGATTCAGATTTTAATCACTTTGATTTTAATCAGAATAGGAGTAGCATATGCTCAGTGTTCAGGATTGTGTAGTTTTTGGCAATCATGAGTAGACACAGATAATATTATAAGACCATGGTTATTGCTTGTAGAAATACTAGTTAGAGGCATGATCCAGGTCATGACTTACAGAAATCTTTCTCAGCTTTTGGGAGGTAACAACCTTTATTTACAGGGATGAAATGTCTAGAAATAAAAACCTATGCTGATTACTAACCTAGGAGATTAGTAGCTCAAGAGAATGGGGAACCAGGGAATGGGGCAGGAAGGAGGAGGGATTACAAAGAGGCATGGAGAAGCTTTTGGGACTGATGATTACGTTCTTCATCCTGACTAGGATGATAAATTCAAATTGTACAAATTCAATTCAAATTGTATTTTAAAATGTGTGTAGTTTTTCGGGATGCCTGGGTGGCTCAGTGGGTTAAGCCTCTGCCTTCGGCTCAGGTCATGATCTCAGGGTCCTGGGATCAAGTCCCACATCAGGCTCCCTGCTCCGTGGGGAGCCTGCTTCCTCTCTCTCTCTGCCCAGGTCTTTGCCTACTTGTGATCTCTCTCTCTCTCTGTCAAATAAATAAATAAAAATCTTTTTAAAAAATGTGTATAGTTTTTCATGTCAGTATATTGCAATGAAGTTTTTTTTTTTTTAAGATTTTATTTATTTATTTGACAGACAGAGATCACAAGTAGGCAGAGAGGCAGGCAGAGAGAGAGGGGGAAGCAGGCTCCCTGCTGAGCAGAGAGCCCAATGTGGGACTCGATCCCAGGACCCCGAGACCATGACCTGAGCTGAAGGCAGAGGCTTTAACCCTCTGAGCCTCTGAGCCACCCAGGTGTCCTGTAATGAAGTTTTTTTTTTTTAATTTATTTATTTGTCAGAGAGAGAGGGAGAGAGAAGAGAGCGAGAACAGGCAAACAGAGTGGCAGGCAGAGGCAGAGGGAGAAGCAGGCTCCCTGCCGAGCAAGGAGCCCGATGTGGGACTCGATCCCAGGACGCTGGGATCATGACCTGAGCCGAAGCCAGCCGCTTAACCAACGGAGCCACCCAGGTGTCCCTGCAATGAAGTTTTTAAAGACAAAAATTCCCTGCCTTCCATTCTAGTGGGACAAGGCAAACAAAGGGGAATTCACTGACTGCTATCTTAAAGCAATTTGGGGACAAGACACGAAGACCCACAAAATGTGACATCTGAAAGGGCTGGAAAAGAAGCCCCATGAAGACAGGGAGCTCATCTGCCTCATCATTACTCTCTGTCCATTGCCCAGAACACTGCCTGGCACCTCATAGACACATAGTATGTACTTGTTGAATGAATAAAGGATCCTAAAAACAAAACAAAACATCTCTGGCTTTAGGTCCCCAGGAAGGGCACATGTGTTCTGGGCAAATGCCGCCTTCCTGTGCCCCATTTTACCTTATGACTTGGGATTTATGGTTGTTTCTGGCTTCAGTCATGTTACAAAAGTGTATTTTTGAAAGTTTATCTGTCATCTTTTTGTGGTTAATTTAATCTCAGAATATTTAGTCTATCCTGTTGCTGGAATTTTGTCAGTTCATATCTTGATTCAAAGATCTGAGCGTTCATCAAATGTTTTTGGAATCCTATATATAGTGCGGCTGTTAGGACGGTGCAGCCTTCTGGGGATATAACCTCATAAAAGAAACAGACAGGGATCGGCCTGTGGGGACACAGATAATAACTGCACACAGATGAATAAACTGGTCACTAATTTAATTACTTTGGGGAACAAGGTAATTTAGTTGATGCAGGATAATTCCACATAAGATCCCAGGAAGGAAAAAGATAAATATATGGTTCTCAGCACCTTTGGCCTGTTCCATTAAACCAAATTGAATCTCAATACAAAGCAAAGATATTTGCATTCAAATTTTTAAAATGCAATAATAGCTTGGTAATACCAAAAGTCACAAAAGTCGGTCCAGCTGAATTCTTTGGTGCAGAAAATAACCACTGAGTTAACATTGCAATGAGAGGTCCTACCAGTCAGTATCTGCATCTCTGTTACAGGATGAGGTCTCTGTGGTTACAAGATCTTTTAACTGTTTTCAGTGGTTACAGGATGTCCTTTACTGTGTGTCTTCTCTGAAATTAGGTTATATGCCAAGCTCTGTTCTAACTTCTGGAATGATGAAGCGTCTTTATTCCAAGA